>SNQJ01S0016434.1:55265-77532 GCA_010110895.2 Picea sitchensis | reverse complement strand
CTCCCGCCGTGGCTCGAACTGTAGGTTAACGATTACCTAGTTCGAGAGGATCCACGATGTCGTGAGGGCAGACTGTGACAGTCGCTCACGATGATTCTAAGGGGCACGCAATACGGCGTGGGCCTTATTCCTTAGATCCCTTAGTCTCCCACAAGTTCATCTGGTGGAGTGTTGATGCCAGGGGTTATAGATGTCTACTAATCAGTCAAGTTGGCAAATGGCACCCTTGGAGCACATGGTGCATCCTGGAGCGCATGTCGTGCAAAAGAAACATAAGTTGGCGAGTGGCACCCTTGGAGCACGTGGTGCATATTGAAGGGCACGTCACGCGAAAGAGACACAAGTTGGCGAGTGGCACCCTTGGATCACGTGGTGCATCCTGAAGGGCACATCGCGCACAAGAAACATAAGGTGGCGAGTGGCACCCTTGGAGTACGTGGTGCGTCCTGAAGGGCACGTCGTGTTGATGTTGATGAAAGAACAAACCTATATGGCCCTAAGACATTTAACACATTAAGAAATCCTTAAACAACTTCCCTAACCAATTGTCGCCCAGTTCAGAATTTAAGTCCTAAGTCTAAAACTTTCTAGGGTAAAAATTTACTCTGACTTTAAGAAAAAGACCCTAAAATAAAAATAAAAATCTAAACAAAAACCCACTTAAGTAATAGTTTAGTCTTCATAAAACTCTTGGGGTAAATGAAGAGAGTAAGAATTTAATTAAAAATAGTAGATTTAAGAATTTCAAAGAAGAAATTATTCATTAACTTGTGGAAGTACAAAGATATTAAATTAATAATAAAAGGGAAAGATTTAATAACACAACTTCCATTTTGAGCTTTAATAAAAGGCAAAAGAAGGGAATAATAAGAATTAGGAAACTAAGTAATGGAGGAAACTTAATAAAAGAAAGATGGGAACTTATGGTAAAAAGAAAGGTCAACATAGTAAGGAATCTGCAATTAAGAACCTGCTAATCTGAGCTAATTTAGTAACATCTTTTTGTTGGGAAAATATTTAAAACATGTAAGGGGATCTAGGAACACCTAGGAGTAAATTTAGGAGCGACTCTAGGTGGGTGAGGGGTTTGAGACAATTAATAAATTTAAAGAAAATATTTATTGGAGAAAAGAGGGGGATGGATGACACTTGTGCGATGGAGAATATTTAGAATATTTTATTGAAACTTAATTTAAAATGTGAATTAGGAAAGTTGGTGGGTCTCAAAACTCTATAAAAGAAAAGGGAGATGAGGAAGAAAGGGATAGGGAGTTAGCGTAACGTTACGCTGCCGGAATTGTGACTTGACTGATTACTTGTGGAGAGTTGAGATTTTCCAGCTCGGATAGGAGTGGTAGCTAAACCTTGCGAGGCGAGCTGGGAAGCTAGATCTACCATCTGGATAGTGTGTGGCCCCTTTGAGGCTTGGGGGGCTAAGGGGGAAGCAGAGTAACCCTAGTGATTGGCTGGGAGGTACCGGTGTAGTCTCTATGGTCGGCAAGCGGGAGCGGCGCAGAGTAGGAGCGACACGGAGCGCGGTGTCATCATTCGAGGCGGGAGTTAAGGCAACGATATGTTTTTCATTTGAAAGATAGAATTTATTAGGACCTTAGCCCTCTCTTATTGTTATCATCATTTTGTATTGGCATTGTGAGATGAAAAATACTTAACTTCAACGGCTTGGGTTTTTGTTGGATTAATTGGTTTCTTGCCTTGCTCTTCGGTGATGGTAATTTTGTTACAGTTATAAAATATTTCTTCTTACTCTATTGTTGTATGTCGGTTGGGATAAAAGATATTTTATGGATGTGTTTATATTTGACCGGGGGCGTTTTTAAATGTGGTTATGGGCGTTTTGTTTTAATCTGAGCATTTTCATACTGTCGTGGGTGTTTTGTTTCAATCTGACCATTTTTATATTGTTGTGGGTGTTTTCTTTATATGATTGGGGGCGTTTCATATCACTGAGGATGTATTATACACCACAGGGGCATTTTTATATTTCAGTGGGTGTTTTTAATATTAATGGGGGCGTTTTATGTTAATGTGGGCGTTTTTATGTTAATGGGGGCATTTATAAATTTCTGGGGGTGTTTTTACAGTGATGTGGGCGTTATAAATTTCTATGGGAGTTTTTGTTTTAATGTGGGCATTCACATATGACTGTGGGCGTTATTATATCTGACTGGGGGCATTTTTAAACATGGATAGGAGTGTATTGGCCTTCAGTTCTCGTAAAATCGTTCTGGCAATTCGTTTTATAATGTTGTTGTAATTTGCAATTTGTTTTTTTTTATTACCGCCATTTCGTCCTGGTAAATGAGTTCTGGCGATAGTTATTGGAAATTCGTTTTGTAAAATTTAGTTTGAGATTTCATTCTGGCAATAAATGTGCTGCCAATTCGTTTTGTAAAATTTAGTTTGAGATTTTATTTTGGCAACGAGTGTGCTGTCAATTCGTTTTTGTAAAATTTAGTTGAGAATTCACTCTGGAAACGAGTGTTCTGTCATTTCGTTTTTGTAAAATTTAGTTTGAGATTTCATTATGGCAATGAGTGTGCTGCCAATTCGTTTCTGTAAAATTTAGTTTGAGATTTCATTCTGGCAATGAGTGTGCTGCCAATTCGTTTTGTAAAATTTAGTTGAGAATTCATTCTGGCAATGAGTGTACTGTCATTTCGTTTTGTAAAATTTAGTTTGAGAATTCACTCTGGCAATGAGTTTTCTTTCATTTCGTTTTTGTAAAATTTAGTTTTTTTTTAAGACTTGTCGCGTCACTTTTGTACTTTTTATTAGCAGTTTTTGGATAAATGTTTTCTTTAAATCATGAAAGATGTTATTCCTCTTTAGTTTCTGTATGCAGCATGACTGTACACCTTGTATTGAGAAATCAAGAATGCTATTTATTGTGGCTTTGGTGAACTTTTTTACTGTAATCTTCATTACTAGATTCTAATGCCATACTGTATTCATTGTGTTAATCAATCTTCTAATTACTTGGGCTTGAAATCATAAGCTATTGTTTCCCACCACATTTCAAGTTTCCTTAGAGGCACAAAGAATGTATTATGTATCAGTAGGGCACATTATCTACTTTACCACTACATTTGTGAATTGGATAATTGAAAGAAAGGTTATTTGCAATTTGCCTATTCATAGATTGTTTGGTGGAGTTGGGTAAATAAATTCCTCTTATTAGACTATAATTAACCTTGTGCATTAATTGCAAAGAAATTAAAAATGGGACTGTAGGCTCTCCGTCAAACTGATCTAAACAACCCAAAATCATCAAAGGTTGCCCTAATTTCTTTTATTTATTCACTGCTTTTAGGTTTTAGGCTTGCTCCAATTTGGCATAACATCCATGCAATTTCCAATGCTGTCTTTAGACGATTTAGAATATTATTGAAATGGTGGAGCATTTCTTAAATGGTAATTCTTAATTATTTAATTATTCTTGATTAAAAATTGAATGAGTTAATGATTTTAGTATGTTGCATTATTATGGCATTCTAATCTTAGATTGAAGTTAATGTTGCTTAAATGATGAATCATAGATATTCCTTGTTAATCCATGAAGGAGATAATTGATTTTTGAACATTTCTTTAATTATGAATTAAAGGTTAATTTCCGCTTTAATTGATAAAATTTCACCATTCATTATTCTGGATTAAAATTGAATTGAGTTTCATGATTTAGGATGATGCTTTATTTATGACAGTATAATTATAGATTAATGCCATTTTTTTCTTAAATGATAAATCATAACTCTTCATTTTATTTATAGTTAATGCATGAGTTAATTGATTTTAGACTATTGCGTTAACCTTAAATTAAATGTTAAGGTTGTTGTAAATGAAAACTTTTAACTAGTCTTTATTCTTGATTAAATATGGATCAATTATTTGGTTAAATGTTATCCCAGTTGATAACAGACTTGCACAATAAGGTCCTGGAATGATTAATTCTATAAGATACCTAGATGACAAATTTTGATCTATAGTTTCACAATGGAATGGCCTTAAGACTAGGGTAGATGGTAGTCCTTGTTCAAGCTCATGTTGTACCGGGTTGTAAACTAATGTGTGCTTAGTCTGCTAGTGTCGGGCGGGCTGTAGATACCTCCATGTTCCTCAGAATAGTCACCATCCCTGAGACCTTAAATGGTTAAAATCGATGGGAACCTGGGCTTGAGAGTTTCTTATGTGTCTTGGAGGTCCTAACCTTTGCAGGGTAGGACGGGCGAGTAGTCAGTCTTACTTATTGTTGCTTGATCGTCGTTAAACGCATGTTGTTACTTGGTGTGCATCGTATGTCATCTTGCTGTGTTCGTCTAGCTTGCATTTTGTTCGTCGTCGGGTTACTAGTTTCTGCCTGAGAAGTCGGCCAGGAGCCTATCTAACCTTCTCTCTCTCCGGAGCAGAGGACTAAGATTAAACACCCTACTTTCCTGTGCAGAAATAGTAAAATCTACTATTATGGATTCTTCCTTATGTCTATGGTCGTTTAATGCTTGCAGTTACTTGTTGTGCGCCTTATGTCTTCTTGTTGTGATCATCGTGGTTGCGTCTTGTTAGTCATCGGGTGGCGACGTAGAGTCAAGTGTGTTTGTTTCCTTCCTACACACGCGCACACACTTTCAAAAAATAAAAAAATAAAAAAATAAAAAAATAAAAAAATTTGCACCTGTTATCAGAGTTGTTGTCGTAAGTGTGGAGGATGTTACAATCAACTTGTACCATAAACAAGTCCATCAACGATGCACCAACCTGTACCAAACAACCTGTAATCAGCCTGTACCATAAACAAGTGCATCCAACCATGTACCAAGTATGTACCAATCATGTTTCAACTACTCATAAACTATGAATCATCAATATGTACCAACATCATCAAATATACACTTCATGTATGTGCCAAGCTCATCATTCTTGTCTCAGCCGTATACAATCAATGTACCTAAACCAAAATCCCTCATCTGAATTTCATCATCCAAAACTAATCGTAGCTCTCTAATAGACACGGTGTATATGATCACATTCTGCAAAGCCTTCCTTAACTTTAACAACAATAGACCTGGTGTATATGATCACATTCCTGCAAACCTTCCTTAACTTTAACAACAAGAGACTAGCATTTTCATCAAACTTTTCTTTAGTCAACAACCCTAACTTGAAGTAATCATAACTTTTAACCTGTAATGTATAAAGATATGGAAATGATATACAATGTTCTTTAGTATGTTTTATACAAATCCTCCAGGTGTCACTACTTGGAACCTCTCAGAAAAGGAGTTATAGAAGAAATGACATACCTTGCTGAATTCTGGCTTATTCTAGAGAGAGAACTTGTAGAGTGTGCCCCACACGAAATATTCGTTGAATTGATATAAACATAATACACAGACTACCAAAGCCTGTACCCTAACCAAAACATTTTGTATCACTGAATTTGGATCTTTTATGAATAATTTATGATGTTTTTACCCGAAACACTTGTTTTTGACTAGTTTCAGGACTAGCCACAAACCCTATTTTCCACGGAGTGTAACTCCCAAAATACAATGACCCAAAAGATGAATTGTTTAAAATAGATACTTGGATATGTTTTCTCAATGGAATAGAAATTTCCCGTTCTGAAGCATTATATAAAAAAAATTATAGGAAAAATGGTGAGATGACATGTAAATAACATACCTTAGAAAGCACCATCAAAATAATTTATCCTTCCCTGCATTTCGGCCTTCTTTTCTTCAATTTCCCTCAAAATTTAGGCTTATATATCCTTGGTTACCTCATAAACCTATAGATATTCAATATTCTCAAGTGTAATTAAAATGAGAGAGTCGTGCCTCTTATTTATACTCTCCAAGTAGTTTCCTTAAAAACATCTTCTAGGTCACTTGGCCCACTTTCCTTATTTTAGGGTTAACCCACTTCTAATTTCTGCATTAAATTTATTATTGAAATAATTTATTTTGTATTCACTTTGAATTATAATACACTTATCACTTCACTTTATTATTTACCTTTTAAAATATCTTAAACCACTTTGACTACTTTGACCTTTTGGGGCTTCTAGATGACATATGAGGGTCCTCCAACTTCGTAAGGCCATAACTCTCAAACCGTGAGGAGTTATGTGACATTCCAAATACCACCAGAAATGGAATGACATGCACTATCCATATAGAATAGTATTACCTTAAAATATAGCAAAAATCATACCATTATCCATCAAACAAACTTGGATTCTCCAATTTCACATGGTCATAACTCTCTAACCGTGAGGAGTTATGTGACGTTATACATACCACCGGAAATGGCATGAAAAGCACTATCCATCTAGGATAGTTTCTCTGACAAATTCATTTTCCTTCATCTCATTATTCCACAATTAAGCATGATTTATTTTACTCCGCAAAGCATCTTCCCATGAGGGATTTCAGCATAAGGGAACCACTTTGGAGTTCATCCATATTTACTTATTATCAACCATGAAAAAACCATAATGATTCATACTGACATCAAACAATATTGGGTCCATTACCCAAACCTTTGTACTATGGAGCTTTCTTCAAGGGTTGAAATCAATGAAAACCAACCTTAATCAATAGTATGTTAATGAATTACGCTAATTTATATGCTGATATGATACATTATCATGATATTCTTGTGTATCTTAGTTGTTGAGGACAAGTTGCAGGTATATATGTCTGGTCGCGTGCTCAACGATGGTCTTATTCGAACGTCCGAAAGAGGTATGATTTTAGGCTTGTCTTATTATTATTTCATTTATATACCATACTTGAGATTAGAGTTTATTTATGGGTGTCGTTCTATCTATTGTGGTTTACCCCTATCAGTAGAGAGATTTTCCTCGTCACAGAATTGTCGACTCCACAGGGGAATCTATTGTTTTGGGGTATTCAATGTTTTATTCCTTGATTTGTTCTCTATTTGCCTGAGTTTCCTTGTCACCTATTGCTTGATAGCCTATGTTTTTCCTTGCATCTAAGTTTCTTGTCTTAACCCTTTCCCTGGCAGTGTTTTTCTTGGTATACATGTTTTTTCCCTTGACAGACGCGTACATGCATGAGCTGTTTTCCTTTAGGGGGCATATATACGTTCTTGTTTCCTAAGCAATTGTGTACAACATCTATTCAGTCTTTTTGGTTGCGTTTGATGTTTTTTGGGTACGTTTTACTGGTTGCTAAAGTTCTTGGGTCCCTATTCTGACTGTTAAGTGCCTACAGAGTGATAGGAAGGATTTTTATTGTTGAATTTTTAGGCTAGCTCCTTTCTTGTCATTTTTCTCATTTGTTGTCCTTGCATACGGGTCTGGGTAGTTTCTTATTGGTATACTTCTTGTATTTTCTCTTTTTTCTTGCAGAAAAGCATGCCTATGAGGTTTTTATTCATTCCTTGCACTTTCTTTTCATTATATCAAAAAAAAAAAAAAACTTACTTGGATTGTACTTATGGCATTTTGACTTTTGATTACTTTACATTGATTTTGATGCATTTGGAAAGATTGAAATTCATTGAAATTGTAGAGATTGCATTATGAAGATTTAATTTAGAAGCATACCATCTCTTTGAGTCATAATACCATCAATTTCATGATCACTCCTACTGAGTAAGTAGAAGTTATTAAAATTAACGTTTAATAATTAAAATTGATTAGAAACAATTTAATTTTTTAGCGTACAGAAACAAGTATAGGACATAGGGTATTGGAATAACATTTTGTGAGTAAACTTATCCAAGGATATAAAACAAAATATATGTGTTTGACCAGGGAGTGGTGAAACCCATTATATAATTGGTTTCCTCAGGAGGATCCGCTCACGCCAATGTTAAGAATGAGGTCACATAATGTTGGTTATAGAGATATCCCTCTAATACCTTCCTAGCGTCAGAGATATTTTAGGGGTTCCATTTGCATCTAGGGGTATTGCTAGTACCTTTACCTTTGTGAGAGGTGGTGCTTTTGATATTTATCGATTTTCTACCCTACCCATACGGTGGACCGAACTTAAGACTGCTCACCTAAGCATTGGTTATATCATGGTGACTTTAGTTGTGTGACATAGGTAGCCACATAGGTTACCTGTAGGGGTTATTTTGTAGGTACCCTGAGTTAGATAAGGGTTAGACAACAAACATACTTTATGGATGATTTCCTCTTCGAAGGGATCTGATGGACTCTATTGTGAAGCCTACGAGGGGGCTTATAATTGATTCTGACACATCCACTCTATTGCTGCGGAGTAATAGGCCCATATTGGGAGAGGCATACCTACTTAGTTTATGATATCCCTTTCATTCATTATATCTTGTTTGTGTGCAATAGATTTTATCTTTATTTAGGATTATTCTCTTTGATTATTAGTTGGCCCTAGGATTTTGTTTTTCGTCGTTATTTTTTGAATGCTATGGTTGGTGGAGCCCCTGTGACTCCCTCAGCTAGTGCTACCTCATCCATGGTATCTTCTTAGTCTATGGGGACCAATTATTTTATATTTACCACTGGTATGTCGAATCATAGTCCTTAGGCAATACCTTGGCCATCTGAACCTTTCTTTTTTGGTTTGTGAGACATGACTTCGCACATGCCATCCTCTATGTCATTGTCTTATGTGAATCCTAGTTTTAGGTCTCTAGGAACGCTTCCTCCTTATTCTCATTTTTTTTTGGTAGAGGTAATATTACTCAACCAACTCCTATGGTAGGAGGCTGGAATCCTCATTCCTATGGACCCAATACTATCTTCACTTTTCCAGGATCGAGTGCTCAAATGGGTGGTCCTTATACTTCTTACATTTCCTTCACCTATCGGTATTTTCCTATGTTGGTTCCTATGAATGAATTTCTCATGGAGAACCTCCCTTTGGCCTTTGGTGTTTCATATAGAGTGAGTCTATTTTATATTATGGGAAACCCCTTGAATGGATTTCCTTCATCTGGGGGAAACATATATCCTCACATGAGTAACCCTTTCTATGTCTCTTTCTCTTCGCAGGCGGCTTCCTCGGTGATGATGCCCTTACACCCTTTTGTGAATAAGTTGGGAGAAGGATACTAACCTACTAGGTAGGGCCATGGTGTATACTAGAACCCTTCTTGTCTTTTGATCTCTCAAAACTAGTCTTTCCTAAGACCATGGTCTTAGATTCCACAACTAGCCACTGCAAGTCATGCTGGAAGCACAAGTCCAGTCACTGCAAGTCATACTAGAATTAAGTCATTGATCTCTGCAAGTCATGTTGGAGATCAACTACTAGCCTATGCAAGTCATGTTGGAGATCAAGAACTAGCCTCTGCAAGTCATACTGGGAGCATGTCACCGACCACTACAAATCATGCTCGGGTAATTGATAGGATTAAGAAGCCTAGACGTATAGGACGTAATCCCAAGTTGCTTTGTATAATTTTCAAGGGAGATCATCTAACTTGCTTTTTCACTGCTACTATTGTGGCACAATAAGTGTGATCCTTGTATGATGACCCTTAGGATTCTGAGTCGGCTTCGGTTTCCCAAAAATATAAGCCTTTTTTGGTTTATACATTGGTCATGTTGATGCAATCTTTGTTTGACACCACTCTTGTTTTGGGGGTTGATGCATCTCTTGACCATTTTGTCTCACATCCTATTGAACTAGAGGTCATGTTGATGTAGTATTCGGTCGATGTCACTCCTATTTTGGGGAGTGATGCATCTCTTGACCATGTTGTATTGCATCCTATTCAACCAATGGTGTACGAAGTGGCCATGTCAATGCAATATTTTGTCGATCCTACTCTTCTCTTGGAGAGTGACAAGTTTAAGGAAGTGGCATTGCCGATGCAATCTTCGGTCAATACCACTCTTATTTTTGGGGGTGATGCATCTTTTATCCATGTCCTTATCATTTCTAGTTCTATACCTTATGAATAAGGGAGAATTCCACTCTATCCGAGTATGCTCCCTCCTAGTCCTAGGATGGTTTCATTTTGTTGAAATGATGTTGTAGAGATTCTCCTTCCTTCTTCCACACCCTTGTAGATAATGGGAATTCATTGATATATTATAGATGAAGGATCCTCTGCTAGTATTTTATCCTCCTCAGCTTGGAATGTTTTGGGTTCTGCCAAGCTTATGTCAACCAACAATGAGTTGTTGACTTTCAATATAAGTCCTCCATGGGAACATCCCCCCCCCCATGATATGTTACTTAGAACAACATCCTCGAGTCTTAGTTCATCTCTTTTAAGACTCAAGAAAATGAAAATATTGTTGATTGAACTTATCTCTTTCACACTCGTTAAATGGTTTTGAAAGGAAATTTATTTGGTATAATTTTAACCCTTTTCCAGACCAAGTAGACTAATTACGAAAAAGGAATACTCTAGTCGCCATTGGCTAGAAGAGTTATCCTTGGTATTATTTTATACTTTTTCAGGGCTAGGGGACTAAATATATGAAAAATGACATTTTTTAGTTAAGTTGTAATTGCATTCCATCATCCTGCTTGCATTGTTGATCCTATTAATGGTTCCTTCTTTCTCATTATAAGCCTATTTCCTCAACAACTTGCATCATTAGCCAAGCAATGCCTTTCATATATGTTTTTCATGTTGACACCCTTTACATGTAGAGGAAACATTCCCTCGAGTGTCCATTCCCCACATGCATTTCCTTGCATTGAGCCTAGGTATTCTCCACTGCTTGCAACTAGTTTCTTACTCGCGACACTCATTTCCTCTGTTGTATCATAAAATTTATTTTACTATGAAAAAACAAAAATAAAAATCGGGTAGGAAAATAATATTATATTTAATCGATAATAGTCATGTCACCTTTGAACAGAGCACAAACTTTTGAGTCCATTTTCATCCAAAGTTTTCATTTAGAATGACCTTTGGAAGCTCAACTTGTTACTTAGAGTTTACTCCTATGACTGGTTATTCTTCCAATTCCTATGGAGAGTTTGTTGATGCCTCCTCTATTGCAATATTTTTTCACTAATCATGATTAAGTCTATGCTACCTGAGTTATCTATATGTCTCATGCACCTGTTCAGAGGAATTTTAAAGCGTGTGTCAGCCATTTCTTATAAGTCTTGACTATGGATGTCATTCATACCCTTAGTGTATCTCATAATCACATGAATTCATTGTCCTACCTAAAACCATGGGCCTACTTTCATCATTGGTAGGTAAATGTTAACCCAACATATGGCATTTCCTCATTGGTCATTGATTAGGGGGTTTCCCTTGTGCTTGACGACAAGAAATCTATTCACACTTAGGGATTATTGCAGTGTCTTCGATTCCATTAAACCTATTGGTGTTTTCCTTTCCTTTTTCATTAATTTTCCTTATTAATTTCTATTCAGAGGGTCTCTTTCATGCACAACTTGCATCTAGTGCATGCAAGGGATGCACATGGTCATGTATTTGTGAACATCATATTCATCAAAGATCCTACTAATCATCAATATATTTCTTTGTACCTTGTGCTAGATGATGAGAGATACCTTAATGATCTCCTTCCAGTCAATCTCCTTCCATCAACTTCATCTCATCTATTCTAGAAATAATACCTAGAGTCCTATGAGTACCTAGATGCTTGCAATCATCAGTGGTAGGTTCTCCCATCATCAACAGTTGGGAATGCATCAATGTTTGTTGATCGATGGATTCTTCAAGTGTTCAACCTTAACACCTTTATTCCCACTTGTGGAATGTACTCGATGCCTTGACACCTACTTTCATTATCAGTGGGTTTTCTCACTTTTTTTAATGGTATACCTTGATGAGTGGTAATCAAATGAAGTATCATTGTGTTTGACTTCAATTCCAATTTTCACAATATGCAGACTTGCACCTTCGACCGATACTGTAGAAGACCTCCAACTTATAGTAGAAGCATCCCATATATGTTTCTATCTTTCATTGGATCAGTACTTGTATGAGTTCAATGATCATGGAAGATAATATTTTACTCCATTGTATACATATATCTTCATTTTATTTTGAGATTGGACTCCACTGTTTCTTGTTTGTGACTACGACATCCTATGGAATATGTCCACTTTGTATTTCATATTCATGGCCATGAACAACTATTTGATATATATCCACATGGATCTGCAGTTTAATTCATATTGGCATCCATGTCTACAAAGTCATTATGGATTGTAATATTCTCATGAATAACTAGTCTTGTTCCATCTGTTGTGGTTTACCCCTAGCCATAGAGATATTTTCCTCATAAGATAGAAGAAAAAAAATCCAAGTGGAAAGAGGAACATGTTAAGAGTGTGATACTTGTTAGAAATCTAAAGTAGCTCCTTCTCTATTTTATGCATACAAATAAAAAACTAGAGGTGTTTTTATATGGAGGTCTTCGTCACGTTCTTGGTCGCATTGCTCAAACTGATTTTGGGCCTATGGGACAAGGAATATTGGATATAATGCTTCCATTAATTTAATAATATTAGGTCTTTGCTTCTTGAGATATTATCTCAACTACACCACCTAAATTAGGAAATAGCTATAGATTAATAACTCTATACAATAGAGTTATAACTATGTGTATGTTGTTAGAAAAAACAAGATCACAGAGCAATAAAATAAAACAAATCTGAAATAAAATACAGAATATACATAATATAATAGAGATACAAATATACATGGTTCACCTAGTGTGGGATACGTCCACCAAATAAATTTCCAGGTCCTTCCTTTATTATTATCTAACAAAATAAAGGGATACAACCTATATCACACCCATTGTAACTTCCTCTTCTTTCTGTCACAATTTTCTCTCTCATAATACAATATTCATGCTAATACACAATCGTAATAAAATTCCCTCATAAGAGAGGGTTGCCTTCTAGAGGAAAAAACCCTAAAATAATGTCTACCATCATATCTGTAACTTTATACTAAACGATCCATATTGACTATGAAATTACAGTATTTTACAAGGAAAAGTTTCCCAAAATTTCACTTCGGGGGCGTTTCCCGTAATCCCCCGCCAGGGGGGGCATAAAAAAATTGTCGTTTCCCCCCCATGGACCCCCCTAGTGATAGTATTTGGGGAAAAATTCCCCATACACCCCCCCATTAGGGAATGGTGTCCAAGCACGGCTGGAACAAATTTCTGAATCAGGAATATAATCAACATCCACAACCAACAATGTCCCACTTGCAGACTGATAAAACAAAATCCACTATTGTTGGAATTGTTGGAATATACTACACCTTGGACTTGGAAAAATTATCATCTTCACCTTCATGCTTGAATACCAATTGAAACTGAGCAACAACTCAGTTTCTCCCTAGTTACTCTCTTTGTTAACATGTCTGTAGGATTCTGGCTAGTATGTATCGTTTCCAACTTTAAATGTACATCTTCCAAGATGGATCATATGAAATGGTACCTGAGTTCTATATGCTTAGTCTTTGAATGTAAGTTTGGTTTATTTACAAGATTAATGGAACTTTCATTGTCATAGTACAACCTTCTATTCTCTTGCTTCTCTACCATTTCCTGCATAAACCTCTGTAACCAAATAATTTCTTTATTAGCCTCTGTAGAAATAACATATTCTACTTTTGTTGTTGAAAGTGAAACAACCTTTTTCATTTTTTAAATCCAACTTACTGTAGTTCCACCTATAGTAAAAAAATACCCTGTGGTGCTCCTCATGTTATCTTGATCACTTACAATATCTGAATCAACATATCCTTGTAGAACAATGTTTGAAACTCGAAACAATAATGCATGAGTAGAAGTACCACTCAAATACCTGGATCCATTTTACTGCCTCCCAATGTTCTTTACTGGGATTGTTCATATACCTACTCACAATTCCCACTGCATGTCCAATATCTGGTCTTGTGAAAACCATCACATACATCAAGCTGCCAACTATTGATGAATAAGGGACCCTGAGCATGTATTCTATATCCTCCAGTGTCTTGGGACACATTTCCTTAGTAAAATTGAAATGGCTGGCCAAAGGTGTACTAACTGGTTTTGTATTCTACATTCTCAACCTCTCCAACACCTTCTTTATGTATGTCAATTTGTGATTTTTTATCTCTCTTTTTATTCTCATACCAAGGATTTTATTTGTAGCACCCAAATCCTTCATCGCAAATGAATTAGTTAATTTATTCTTGAGCACATTTATATCCTTCATATTAGAAATTGCAACAAGCATATCATCTACATACAGTACCAATATAATATAGCTTCCATTTTCTATCCTTTTAAAATAAACACAATGATCAGAATGACATCTACTATAACCTTGTTCTGTCATAAACCTATCAAACTTCAAATACCACTACCTTGGAGCTTGCTTTAGGCCATACAATCTCTTCTTCAACTTGCATACCAAATTTTCATTCCCTTTGACACCATACCCATGTGTTTACCGCATATAAATCTCTTCCTCCAAATCCCCATAGATAAATTTTTTTTTACATCTAACTGTTCAAGATGAAAATATTCTACTACCACAAGAATCAAAATAGTCCTAATTGAAGTCATCTTAAAAATAGGAGAAAATATTTCATCAAAATCTATACCTTTCTTTTGTGCAAACCCCTTTACAACAAGTCTAGCCTTGTACCCTTTTTTCCCTCCATCTTCTTCCTTCAGCATGTAAACCCAATTATCTTTTTCCCACATGAAACTAAACCAAGTCCTAAGTATGTTTGTTTACCAAGGAATCCATTTCCACTTTCATGCTTTGCTCCCACTTCCTTTTCGTGTCTACCTGAATTTCCTCTTTATAACATTCTAGTTCACTAGAATTAGTAAAAAATAAATAATACAATGAAGGAGATTATCATTCAGGGGGTCTACTTAACCTAGTATATCTTATAACAACACTTGTGGGAGTTTCAGGTACATGTTTCTCTTGTTGTTGTACATTTTTATTTTCTGGTACCTTTCGAATTTATTTTTCAATGATCTCATCAAGCACCGTGTATTATGGTTTTTCTTTTTCCTATTTCTTTCCCTACAACTGATCTTTCTACATGACCGTCTCATTGAATATGAAATTTGTACTTATAATGATTTTGTAATTTTCATAATCCCATAAGCGATAACTAAAATCATTAACATCGTATCCAATAAAGATATTTTTCTTGTATTTTTCCTCAATCTTTGTTCTATTTTCTTGATCAATATGGACAAATGCTTCACAACCAAAGGTCTTCAAAAAATAATAGTTTACCCTTTTACTTGTCCATGCCTCCTATTGGCTACTTATGGGATGACCTGGGTTCTAACTACAGGATTACCAAGAACCCTTCGACCATCAACCCTTCTTGATACCGGAAGGAAACATAATGCACAAAGTGCAATGTGCAGTCTCACCTGATATGGCTTCAATGGGTGGTATTAGGACTCAGATGTCTACAACCATGGTATAGGATGTGTTTTTCTCTTAGGAGAATTATATCTACTCACTTGATAGCCCTCGAATACACACTTATTATGCTAACTGTAACTGGATGTTAGTTCTGACCATTGACACAACTATTCCAATGAAACTCCATTAACCATTATAAAAGCATAGACCAAAGGGCATATATCCATCTATCAAAACATAAGATTCATATATGAATACTAACTATGACGTTCATCCATTTAGTGTTTTTCTACAGATTTCATCAGTTTATCCTTAGTGCACAGTATTATTTCCTTCACTATTCTAGCATGTCCATCATAAAACGTATTAAAGAAAATATAATAAAACATAATTCACACATACAAACATAAAATAGATATATCGTGGTTCGCCCCCTCCTGGGGCTATGTCCACAGAGATGAGTCACTTAATCTCCTTATTATTCTTCATGCAAAATCTAGTGTTGCGCATTGTACATTTCTTCATCCATTACAATCGATCTCCAGAGATCACAATAGTCCTCACAAAACTGAGAACATCTAATCAATCTCTCAGCAAAATCCTCCTAAAAAACTAAAGGACAACCAAAACTAACCCTTTTTACAGTCCTAATACATTCTACTTATACAAAACATGGCACAAATCCCTTACAAAAACCCTAACCCTAAGCGGATATTAGGTTTTTCCACTTTCCACTGCTCAATCTCGGTTGGTCCACGATCCAACCGTTCTCCAAGTCAGTTATTTTCCACTTTGTAACTTCTCTTCCTCTGTATTGGTTTTCCTCTATTTTCGACGATCCTTTTCCTCTATTTCTGGTGGGCTCCTCATTTTCTATCATTGCCTTGATTTCTTCAAACTTCCTTGATTTTCTTCCAAAATTGGCATGCACCAACACCTCCTCTGGAATTCCACCATCCAAAGAGATTGAAGGTCCTCTTTTTATTAAGTAAACAACACTATCTACATCATCTTCCTAGAAATGTAATGGAAACCCAACGTGGAATCACATACTCCTTGCATGCTCCATGATTGTCATGTTCATCCTTTCTGACACACCATTTTCTTAGGGTGTTCCTAGAACTGTTTTTTCTCTACGAATCCCATGGTATGAACAATAACCATCAAAATACTTGTTTCAATATTCACCTCCATTGTCTAATCTGAGACACTTCAACCTTTTTCCTATCTCATTCTCAACCAAAGATTTCCATTTCTTAAAAGTATCAAAAACATCATATTTTTGTCGAATGCAATAAACCCAAGTTTTTATATTTGCATCATCAATAAAAGTAGCATAATAATGAGATCCACCAAGATATTATACCCGAGTTGGTCCCCATACACCTGTATGTATAAGATATATCCTTTCTCTCTTCTTTTCTTTTCCGACTCTGAGAAATATGAATCTCTTTTATTTTCCATAAACACAATGATCACAAAAATCCAAATCAATTTGTTTAAGTTATAGCAACAAATTTATTTTGTGAATTATCTGCAACCCCTTCTCACTCATGTGTCCAAGCCTATTATTCCAAAGTGTTGTATCCACTCCTATAGAAGCTAAAGAGATAAAAGAATCAATATTACCAGTACATAAATACAATGTACCTAACTTCTCTCCTTTTTCTACCACCAGTGATTCTTTGGTCACCTTCCATGCCTTATCTATAAATATATATATACAACCTTCACTTTCCAACTGCCTTATTGAAATTATATTTTTACTTACATCTGGTGCATGTCTTACCTATTTCAATAAAAATTGGTTTCCATTCTGTTTCTTTATTTTTACCTTTCCCATTCCAACAATTTTTCATGGTGCATCATCACCCAAATGAACCTGTCCAAAATCACCTTGAACATAATCTACAAAATGTTTCATATGGGGTGTGGCATCAAATGAATCCCCTGAATATACTACCCAAGACTCAGAAATATTATCTTCAGAAAGAATCAAATCATGTTGTAACACATCACCTGTTACATTTGCTTCCTGATTTTTCTCCTTTTGTCCATCTCTTTGTTTCTTTGGAGCTTTGTAGTCTCTCTTCAGATGTCATTTCTTCCCACAATTCAAACATTATATCTTTCCTAGTATGGAATTGGATATTTCCTTCCTATAATTCCCACGGTTCCCTTAGCCCTTTCCTCTATCCTTTTTTCTTCCCCTCTTCTCCATGTTTAACAAATTACCTAATGTACCACCTGTTCTTTTCCATCGCATTTCCTCGCTAAGGGTAACACCAACATCATCATCAAATTTTCAAGTTTTTGAACCAGAGACAGAGTTACTTACAACCATGACCATGCCATTCCATATTTCTGGAAATGAGCACAAGACTATAAGAGCCCTGACCTCATCATCAAAGTCCACTTTTACAAAACATAGTTGATTAGTAACCGTATTAAATTCATCTAAATGATCTGCAAGATACCAACCTTCTGACATATTCATATTAAATAATATCTTCATTAGAAATACCTTATTGAGGGATAAGGGGTTTTCGTACATTTTATCCAATGTTTCCATCAACTCCATTGTATTTTCTTTTGAAATATTGAAAGATACTGACACTACCAGGCTCAACTGTATCGTTCCTAGTGCCTTTCTGTCAAGAACCTCCCAGTATTTTTCCTTCATGGCCATCGGCTTCTTTGTTATTCCACCCAATGGTAGGAATAAATCCTTCTGATATAAATCATCTTCCATAAGCATCTTGCAGAACTGGTATTTTTGGCCATTAAATTTCTCGAACCTAAACTTTCCATCTTCTACCATTGCTCCCACTCAAACGAGGAACCCTTTTCCTGTGAGTTACCTTTCTCTCTGATACCAGTTGTTAGAAAAAAAAGGATTGTAGAGAAATAAAATAAAACTAATGAGAAATAAAATACAAAAGATACATTATAAAATAGAGAGACATATATGCATGGCTCACCCAATGTGGGATATCTCCACCAAAGAAATTTTCAGGGCCTTCCTTTATTATTATCTAACAAAATGAAGGGATATAACCTACACCACACTTATTGTAACTTCCTCTTCTTTTTCTCATAGTCTCCTCTCTCAGAATACAATATTTGTGCTAATACACAACCACAATACAAATCCATCATAAGAGAGTTTTTCCTTGTAGGGAAAAAAACCCTAAAATGACTTCTACCATCAAATATGCGACCTTATATTAAACGGTCGAGATTGACTATGAAATCACAATATTTTACAAGGCAATTTTTCCCAAAATTTCAATTCAGGGGCTCTTCCTCCAAATCCCTTGCCATGGAGGGATACAAAAATGGTCTTTTCCCCCCCTTGGAACCCCCTGGCGATAGTTCTAGGGGAAAATGTGCCCCACACCCCTTGTTATTGAATGGGGTCTAAGAACGACTGAAATAAACCTCTGAATCAGGAAGATAATCAGGCTCCAAAACCAATGTATGTGTATTTTTTTATAATATATGAGAAAATTTGTGTGTGTGTGTGTGTATGTGAATATATAACTACTCTCCCCAATTCCAAATTATTATCAGAGTTGATATGGGTTTAACTCGATAGGGATGGCCAAGAAATATGAAAAATATGTAATCTACAGTAGGAGAGTAGATAGATTTTTTGTGTGAGAGTAGATTGATCTTGTGAGTGATTTTTGTTATGTTGACGTATTTGATTCACTATTTGATGAGAATATGTTTGTCCACTCATTTGAATCCATATTTCCTATTTCTATATGGAGAGGATATTGTTTCTTGATGATTGAAGTGAGATACGTGAGTGGAAGCCAACTTTCATTGAACATTTAAGTAGGAAATTGTATATCCTGATTGAGAGAGACCACTGAAATAATACCAATGATATGCCATAAAATATTCGAAGGACACCCAATTTTCAAGAGGAACTCGATTGATCCAGCTAAGAGAAGCTTCCAGGATGGTGAATCATATGTTGAACATTATTTTGTATAGGAAATATCACCCTCACCTACTTATGGCCATCCCCATACCTTTCATCTAGGAGTTGACATGGATTCAGGTTTTTGAATGTGATAGCCATGATGATATCGATTTTCAGTGTTCAAAGAGTTGGAAGAATTTTTTCTCTTAATGGAGGTCAGAGTTCAAATATCCATCTATCAATTTATTGTAACATATTTTACCAGTGTGACTAGTAGTGTTTATTCCATAATTTGGAGGAATTAAAAACCTCTCATACTTTTTTAGAACAGGTTAACATAACTTAAACATTTGTGGTTCTTGGTGAATGTTGTTCCCCAAGAACATTGTCATTGGTTATGACTTCAGTCTTTTACAATGGGTGTTCTGGTTTAAAGAAATCACATATTCAAGGGATCAAGTGGTAGCTTAGAATGAATGGTTTTGTGATGGAGCTCACTCTACAATATTACAGAAGAAAATAAAGTTGTTGATAAATACTTTACCAAATATCAGAGTTAATTTTTTTTTTTCTAAAATATGTTTATTTTGTTTTAGTATTGTTCTTCGTCACGTAAGCAAGCATTAAGCGAGGGTGTTAGAGGTAATTCTTCCATTAAGGTAATAAGATTGGGTTGTTTTTTGTTGATATATTATCTCAAGTACTCCACCTAAATTAGGAAATAGTTAGATATGAATAATTATACACAATAGAGTTATAATTATGTGTAAGTGTGTTTTTTTTATAATATGCTAGAATAGTTTTATGTGTGTGAATATATAACTAGTCTCCCAATTTCTAAATATGACTCCATTGAGGAGGTGTTTCTGTATTTGTTCATGGTGCTTTACTTTAACACCGATGTCTTCAAAATCAAAATATTCCCTCATATTCAACTTGTTTGTGTGATATATATTTATATCACAACTTATGAGAAGCAAACGTTGTTGGACATTGGAAACAGACACTCGAGGGATCGTTGAAATCTGAGAATATGTAGAATGCGACATATAAAGATTTGAGTGGAAGTTATTCTTGGAAAATCAATGATGTACGTCGAATATGATATGATGATAGGAAGGAGCCATTGATTTTGGATATGTGGTTTCTCTTGATGATTGTTGTTAGAAGAGAGTTAGAAGTGATCGATTTGAGAATTCAAGGAGATCATGGTTTTGATAGAATGAATCTCTTAGAGTATATAAGACAGAGGAGTTTCCTACCAAGGACACAAATTCATGAAGGATTTGCATGGGAAAGAGATTCCTTGTTGTTGGAGAGACATCACTATTGTGTATTGCAGTCATGGGACTTGTGAATTTATTAAAGGATTTAGTAATATATTTTGGATGCTTGTTTTATGTTGTATGAAATGTTTTAAATATGAATATGTGTTCTAGGAGGTGCTTAATCAGTTGTACCCAACACCCCAAAGGTTTTTTGTCCAAATTTATAAAACTTCTTTATAGGAAAGTTGAATTTCCCAAGTTTTTTGTAAGATCTGTTGAGTCGAGCTTACATGGATTAGTGTGGTATCACATCTAATCATGTAGAATGTATGTATATTATGCATAGATAATATGTGGCATCAATTTTTGTATTCAACCACTCACATAGGTATGAGGGTAGCAAGTGGACTTATATCTAATATTTATAGTGAGTCAGAGAAGTTAAATATTTGATTCAGGGGGAATGTGAGATGGATTAATATCATAGTGTGAGTTTGTTGGAATCTGAGTTGATTTTAACAAAGTTATGACTAAATAATATTTTAACATGTTGATGATACATGTAGGTGAAAAGTATTCCTAGAGAACTAGCGAGTACAACTGATGGCACCCATGTAGCCCGATATATGGATTGATTTTTATATAGAAAGCCATGACAAGTTGTTTTGTGCAAGTATAAAAGGAAGAAGAAGAAAGTTTGAGGAAGAAGCTCATAGTGAAGAAATCCTAAGAGAGTGTGTTTAATGTACCATATGTAATATAATATGTAGAAACAATAATATTCAGTGGATATCAATGGAACAAAAAAATATGAGAAGAGAAACACCAGAAATATTACCTTTATTCAAAGAAAGCAATGTTCATTTACCTCTTTGAGGGGGAAAACTCTATAAGAATAAATATCTATTACAATAATTCCCAAGACAATATTTCTCATGCCTCCTACTGTTATTTATACTAATTCTATCTTCTAAATAACATTCTAGAGTAAGATCTTTCTAGAAGCGAAAGCTTCTTTTAGGTATTCTTACATGGACTTGTTCACATTTATTAAATAGGCCTTACTAAATAATGTCGACCTTTATTACATGGAAAAGACATTTAGGCCTTATTAAGCGATGTCAGTCTTTATTACATCAAAAAATTAGTATTCTATGTACATTAGAGGTTAGGTCCTTAACATGCTCTCCCCCTTGAAAAAGAGCCCTGTCCTCAAGTCTTAAGATAAGGAAATTGTTTCAGAGTGGTAGCCAGTGCCCAGGTGGAATCTTCTGGTGGAGTATCCTTTCAGTGAACCAAAACTTCCTTGATGGTGCATTGACGAAGATTGTAATGAACCGCCTCGTTACGAAAACTGCTCCAATATTAGGTGCATTTTTTTTTATTTTTTTTTATTTATTTTTTATTTTTAGAAGTGTGTGTGTGCGTGTGTACAAGGAAACAACAACCCATTCGACTCTGGGACACCACCCGATGACTAATACGACGCAACCAGGATGAACATATGAAGATGACCCGGATGCACGACACGTAACCACATGCATAAATGATGATCACACGACAAGTATAACTGACTGCTAAAAGCGACTGACCTCCCGCCCGTCCTACCCTGCAATGGTTAGGACCTCCAAGACACATAAGCAACGCTCAAGCCCAGGTTCCCATCGATTTTAACCATTTAA
>SNQJ01S0016434.1:16501-39726 GCA_010110895.2 Picea sitchensis | reverse complement strand
CTTGGGTTTTCATTGCAGGGCCTTGGAAATCAGATCTAGTTCTTTCTAAGACAGTTTTATGACTCAGATTATTTCTTGAGCAGTGGGGCGAATTGAAGAGAAGGAGGGTGTTTTTGAGATCCAGATCTAGTTCGTTTGGAGGGGTTACACTTCATATCTGACCCTGAGACTTTACCTAGTGACTTGCAGTGTCCCGATCTATATTTCTGGAGAGTTTCAGAGCCTTTGGANGGGATCTTGGAGATTCGGTCACCTGGGTTATTCTTACCATCACCCGATCTATCAGTTAGCATATTTATTAGGGTGATTGGACACTTTTGGCAGCAGGGCCGAGTTATTGAGGGTTTCCACCTTCTATTGGAGTGTGGCATTCTTCAGCTGGAGAGTTTGGCATTGAGATCTGCTTGTATTGATCTTCATTTCTTATTCAGTCTTTGGAGGCATATTTTGTATTATCAGGAGCATTTTGTAGCAGCTCTTATCTATTGTCTATCTTCTTGGCCATATGTTAAGCATTCCAGATCGGGATCTTCATTGTAGTAGGTTTCTCTATTTTATGAATACAGAAGAATTGAGATGTTTTGGATTGTCTATCTTATTTCATATGGTTGAGGTATGTTCCATGGTTATCTCTTTCTGTTATTTTCTGCATACACACATATAAACACATCTAAAAGGTAGATCAGCAAAGTGTTTTCCGAAATACCTCACTCAAAAAAAGTTTTAAAAAGACACCAAAACAGTGATGATCCTTGCATAATGGCTTGGGAGCATTACAGAGACTAAGGGACTCTAAGGAATAAGGACCTTGCTTCATTGCACACCCCTTAGAATCATCATGAGAAACTTTCGTAGTCTTTCCTCATGGCATCATGGGTCTCCTCGAACTACATAATTGTTAACCTACAATTCGAGCCACAACAAGAGTGTTAGTAGGTTGTTGCAGGGTTGTTGTCCACACCTCTCCCTCAACATCTCTGGTTATCGTGTGTGACCCCTCTACTCCACATGTGAGTCTAGTTGGAAAGCTATCATCAGCCTGCATCATCAATGAATCATGTCAGAAATAATATCCATAATCATATCATCTAATCAGATGCACAAATGTCATATATACAAAAATGAAACCCCCAATATTCCACTCCCTGAATCGATCGAGAGTCCAAGGGTTTTCATCAATGCCTCTGCATCCTCGAGGTTCAAAATCGTGCACACTCAGGAAAACCAAGTCAATAGCACATGTCTATGTCAATACAACCAAATAACATGTCATCAATCCATAACGGCTCATAATCATAATCAAATGTCCAATAGTATAATAATCTAGATCACTTGCAAGCAAGTGTCCTCAAGTAATAAGTTAGCTCAGTGTGCGCAAGAGCCTGATGTATAAAATTCATCCCAAAGTTTCATAGTATCTATGTGCTAAAATAATGTGTATCACAGTATCATAATTCTATCTATCAAACAAAAACAGAAACTACTAGCACATATCATATGCATCCTCCTAGGTCGCTGAGTGCGGACTATAGTTGTCCCACTGGACCTTGACCTGATCTACTGTTTGACATTGTAGATGTCAAATGCGATGATCCAAGATGCAGATCAACTCAGCCGTGAGCTCCCCCTTGTCTGATACCTGCAAGGAACTCATGTCAATAACATGTGTAGGATCCCTAATATAATGTCTCAAAATAGATACATGAAAAACATCGTGCATACGCCTCAAAGAATTAGGCAAGGCTAGTTAATAGGCCACAGGCACCTTTCTCTCCACAATCTTGAAAGGTCCCACGAACCTAAGAGAGAGTTTACCTCCCTTCCCAAACTTGATCGAACTTCGTAACTACGGTCGACACAATGTGCATCGACATAACTCTTCTATCGATCCTGCACTTCTTTGATCCTTTGTCTTATTGTTTTCATTTTATTTTCCATTTCTTGGATCACTTTTGGTCCCACCAGGACCCTATCCTAAAGCCGACCCCAACTCAAAGGCATCTGACATGGTCGCCCATAAAGAAACTCGAAAGGCGCCATCTTAATGGTGCTTTGGTAACTGTTGCTATAAGTGAATTCTATGAGTGTCAAGAATTCTTCCCAACACTTTTGTTGGTCCATCATATGCATGCGCAACATGTCCTCCAAGTTATGGCTCATTCGTTCAATCTGCCCATCAATCTTTGAGTGATAAAGAGCACTAAAATTATGTTGGGTTCTGAAGGCCTCTTAGAAACTATTCCAAAATCATCCATTAAACATCGATCCTCGATCGGATATAATCCTCTTATGCACACCATGCAGCCTCACAATCTCACTGATGAAAACTCTAGCTATGTTAGGTGCCTGATATGTCGTACGCACATGAATAAAATGAGCACTCTTCCTCAGAGTGTCAACTACCACTAAAATCGAGTCGTCTCTCCTTTCCGTCAGTGACAATCCAACAACGAAATCCATCGATATAACCTCCCATTTCGATTCCAGAATAGCGTGTGGCTATAGTAATCCTATTGTATGTCTATGTTCATCCTTGACTTGCTGACATTCTAGACATCTAGCCACATAGTTGACTATGTCCGCCTTCATTCCCTTCCAGAAGAATAAGGATTTAAGGTCCACCCTCATCTTCATGACTCCTGGGTGGGGCATGTACACTGCTCTGTGAGCATCATTTAGGATCAAACTCAACTCGTCATTCGGTGGTATGTAAATCCGATTTTTAAAAGTCAACAATCTGTCATCGTCAAACATAAATCCTTCAAATCTTGGTACCATCATTGTGTTTTGTCCAATAAAATGCTTGAACTCTTTGTACTAGTCATCATCTCACTATAAAGTTAGAATCTTCTCATGTAGATTCATCTGAAGAGGGAACGACAAAAATATGCATGATCTATGACTCAATGCATTTGCTACTTGGTTCACTATTTGTTTTATGTAAGAAATCTCAAAATTGTACTCGCTAAGCAGTTCCAACCAATGTCATTTTCGTGCGTCTAGGTCACTTTGCGTAAATATGTGTTATAGTCCATAGTGGTCCATATTTAGTTCAAATTTTCATCCAACTTGGTAGTGTCTCCAAACCTTCAAGGAATAAACAATGGTTAACAACTCCAAATTATGTGTCACATAGTTCTCCTCATGCCTTCTCAATTTCCTCGAGATGTAAGTGATCACTTGACCGTCTTGTATCAAGAATCCACCTAAGCCTTCCTTGGATGCGTCAGTGCATACCAAGAAGTCCGCATCCATGTTAGGGACCTTTAGTATCGATGTCATTTTCAACATCTTCTTGAGCCTCCGAAATGTTTGCATGCATTTCTCCGTCCAAACAAACTTCTTTCTCTTCTTTTGCAATTACGTGATTGGATTTTCTATCTTCGAAAATCGCTTGACTAACCATCGATAGTATCCTACTAAACCCATGAAGCTACGCACTTCTGGTATATTCATCTTCGCAGGCCATTCCATAATAGCTTCGACCTTTATTGGATCCATGACGATACCTTCGTCGGAGATAACATGCCCTAAGTAGTGAATCTTCGATTTATAAAATGATTATTTGGAAAATTTCCCATACAATTTGTTCTCTCGCAGACATAGTAGTACCAAGCACAAGTGCTCATCATGCTCCTTTGTCATCCAAGAGTGTTGTAGCTGAATCCCCCTGCGGACATGTGGATTCCCTCTTGGCCTCTAGACTCCTAAGGCCAAGACAGAAAAGTGCTTAACATCGACATTGACTTCCTTTTAGATCTAATCAAGCTAATAAATGAAAGAGAAGGAGAAATATATGTACCGTATTAACGATGTTTGTCCTTGCAAAGTCTTGGCTGAGATTCGATCCTGAGCTCCCTATTAGGTCTTTCAAAACAAACAAAGATACAATGGAATTCCTACTCTATTGATATTAACTCAATCATAGATCCATCTACTACAGACAAACTCATATGGAACAAGCATAAGTTTGAAAAAAATAGGCCAAGCATTGATTATTAATGGGAACGAGTAAAAGTACTTACAATTCTTTGAATGAAGGTGCAACAACTTCTTCCAGTTCTCCTTGTCCAACCCCTTTGCTAAAATAATCTCCACCGATTGCATTGATGACATCTCACTCATGAGATAATAAGTTTGATGTAATTCTCCATCTCCATTGTATTCTATCAATACCACTTATAGGATCATAAGTTTGGTATCAATCTCTAGTCTCCACTATTAATACCTTCTTATGAGATTATAAGTTAGGTATAATTCTCAATCTTCCTTGTACCTTTCACCATGATAAGGCCTCCTTATATAACCTTGGAGTGGTCCAACCACTTGAGATATCTTTGGGATGAGTTGAGGATTCTTCTCCTTCAGTTGAGGATCTCCCCTAAGATCATGCCTTGACCATCTATTTGAATCCAACTCCCTTCAGGAATTGAGGGATTCTTCCCTTATTTGCCTCAACAAACCCAAAATTTACTAAAAAAAGGGTAGCACTACCCGAAAGAGGCTCAGGGAGTGCCAGCACTCCTTGACAGTGGGTAGGGGAGCGCTCCTCTCCAAAATTCAGTTTTTGAGTGTTTTTGCCATGGAAAAAGGTTGGTACTCTCTATTAAGTGATTTCTCTTCTTCAAAACTAGTCTTTGGTGTGCCTCAAGTGTCTTTGTGATGTCATTGGAGGCACGCCATAGGCAAGATGGAAATATGATGTTTTTTGACACTTGTAACAGTTGTATTTAAGATGCGACACTTACAACACTTGTAATGACAACACTTGCGACACTATCGAAGTGAGTAACTTTGAGGTGTAATAGATTGCCCCCCAAAGTATGAAGTTAGAATACGATGATGACTGAAGTAATTTGTAGACATTTTTGAGCAAGGGTATGGATGCAGAGAAACCAGAAAAAGTTGCACACAACCATCAAACAAATATTATGACATGTTTCAAAACCCAAGGAAGGCATACCTATGCTTAAGTGATAAAGACTTTTTAGGTATGGGCGCCATAAAATACACAGCAGATCCATAATTATATTGACAAAATGATATAGCCACTACAAATACAATGTGGATCTATACTCCTATGACTTGAATTGATCGTAGCCATGAAGAATACATAGTGGACCTATGAGATGACAAGACATAGCCATGACCAATACAAAGTGGATCTATGTAACAATGTATGTGTCATAGTTAAAAATATCTCCTTCGCAACCTGGGAAAAGTATGCATAAGAGTGATAACTCAACCTAGGGTCTTCTTACCGATCCCGATGTAGTATGAATCTAACCATGTGAATAGATTTCCTAATGTCAAACATGGCAGAAACCACTTGATTATAGGTCAATGATGTAAATTGTTAACAAGCACGAGGGAGATCACCATTTTTGTCAATGATTCCTAAGGTACTCTAGTACATACCGACGAATGTCAATGAATGCGCTGAAGTCGAACATCCATGGAATCATCCGATCAGGGGTCAATGATGTAAACCCACTATCAGACATGAGGATGCCTCCCATTGAAGCATGCAAGTCCCAAGGTACTAACTGGTTTCTAAGTCAAGTTCCTGGATAATGTGTTGATGTCGACAGGAATAGACTCGTCGAGGGAGGGCCTTGATGTATCCCCCATCAACAAAAGGAAAATGGACACAGAGATGTAATTGGTAGATCACATGAACATGGACTGGCATGGGTATTGAAACAAGATATTTGTGATGGATGACTCTCGAGGAAAATACTTCCCTTGAACACTGAGGCACAATAGCAGAAAATTGACATGGACCAAAACTTGATAATGTAGTTGATGATGTGACTTTTGTCAGGTGACCCAAAGGAGTAAAAAAAACTCAGAGGATTGGCTCAGTGTAGAGTTTCAGCGGATTAAAATCCATGCAAAGATGAAGTGTCGTGTTCAAGGGAGACCATAAGAGCTACTGGTAGTGTTCTCAAAAAAATGCTTGGCTTGCTTCTTTCAAATTTTCCCCCATCTAGATAGATGAGTACCTTTTTTAATTTAATGAGATCGAGGAGGGTAACACATGCTCGATATGAATCACCTTTTGTAAGTCCCTCTTCCTTTGTTTAAAGAACTGGAAGAAGTAAGGGTTTAGTCTCATATGAGCCCTTCAATGTTTGATTGTTTAGCAAGTCCAGAGAAGGTAAACTCAGTGGTTTTCATATTTAGAGAGTCTGAAAACAACTTAAAGATGAATCCAATGTTGTACCTTTTCGTAATATTAGTCTCGCATGGCTAAAAAAGAGATAAAATATCACTCAAAAGATGCCCTTTCAAACCTTTTAACGAGTGGGAAAGGAAGAAAGATCACTCGACAATATTTTCATGTTTAGAGAGTCTGAAAAGAGTTTAAAGAAGACTCCAGGGGGTTCCTTTTTCGTATAACCTTTATGAGTCCAAAAAAGTGATAAAAGTCTACTCGGTTACATTCTCATGTTTTTTTGAGCATGAGAAAGAACAAAGACTAAGCTCAGTACTCTTCCCCCAGCTTGAAATCTAGTGTCTTAACTCTAGAATGATCATCAAAGGCTAGAGACATGCCCTCCAAGCTTCAATTCATTCACCAACTTTGAGTTTGTCACCGATTTCTCTACTATATGGAGAAAAAGGATAAGGGTGGATGAAATGAAGGTTCAAGAGAGGTGAATGTTTCATTTTTTAACGAGCTTGAAACAAGAAAAAGTACTATGCTCAGGGCTCTGGGTTTAATCCCTAGAATGTTGTTTCATTTTTTAATGATCTTGCTACAGAGAGGAAAACTATGCTCAAATCTTTTGTTTCATTTTTTAATGATCTTTCTACAGAGAGGAGAAACTGTGCTCATGACCTCTATTTCATTTTTTAACAAGCTTTCCATAGAGAGGAAAAACTGTGCTTGTGGACTCTTCTTGATCATGGCTTCCAAGAGAATAATTATCTAGAAGGACACCACGTCAAGGGACAAAAATCGGTCATGGCTGCCAAGAGATCTTCATGGGATGGAAGAAAATCACTTTGGAAGGGACACATGTTGAGGGTTGTGATAGGGGTAAGGAGATTAGGCTCCAATAGCCCTACCGAAGAGATTACCATGTCAACTACTGGATCCAAATCATCGAAAGTTGAAGGCATGGGAGATAATGCAACATAATTCACATGCGGTGGAGACGATATTGTCTGCATGTAAGAACCATTTAGGGAGGTTATCCAGCTAGGACCAATGAATGAAAGTTGATCGATAATCACCATTCTTCCATCATGAGGGAAATATATCACAGAAAAAAGAGTGGATACAATCGCTCTCATGGAATAGACATAATGCCACCCAAGGAGTAAAGAAAAATCCAAGGGATCTCAGACTACCATGACATCAATAAAGACAGTTTTCCCTCCCAAAGTTACTAGAAACTAAGGAAGGGTCCCTAAAGGTTTTCTAGCTCTTATGTAAAAAGATAATAAATTCTGTGTAACTGGCACAAGCTAAGGACAACCCAAAGCGTGCCAAGCAACATAGGACAAAATACTAAGGGATGCACCTTCATATATCAGCGTTTGAGGAACGTCCCGACCACAAACCTGTACTGTAATCTGGAAAGGAATGTGAGAGGGAAGACAAGGTCCAGTTATCGCACCCCAATCAAAAAGGATGGCCTCATTGCTTGGAGGGGGTTTCGCGGGAGAAGGAGGAATGCCCCCCCAGCATGGTAGATTCTGTATCAACGAGAAAATTGTGGGCAGTATTGAGTTTACTCGCTAGAGGGAGAGTAGGATTGACCGATGAAGGTATCGGATTGACCACGCTGACACTCTTCAGAGGAAGAGTGGAATTGACCGATGACGTAACCAAAGAAATCACTTTGGCACTCCTTGGATGAAGGGTGGGACTGGCCGAGGAAAGGACTGGATCAATCGCTTTGGCACTCATCAAAGGAGGAGTGGGATTGATCGATGATAGAAGCGGATCAACCACTTGGGTTTCATTCTCCAAGAGGAGAATGGGGTCGACGGGTGGAAACGGATCGACCACTTTGGTGTCACTCTCTAATGGGAGAGTGTGGTCAACCAAGGATGAAAACGAATCAACTACTTGGGTTACACTCTTTTGATAAAGAGTAGGGTTGATCGATGGCAGAATTGGATCAGCTACTTGGGTTTGTGGTTCAATCGAGGATGAAACTAGATTGACCACCTGATCAACTGGACTGATAAGGGATGGAACCGAATTGACCAGTCCATCAACTAAGGATGGGTTGGTGGAAAGCTTACAATAACCTTTTGGAAGTTGAAGCTTTCCCAAAAGAGAATAAGCCTCCTCCATATGAGGACAAAGGTGAGAATCATGATCACCTTTGCATAACATGCAAGGGAATTTGACATTTGTCTTCTTCTTACCAACCTTAATTTCACTAGTTGACGAGGTATCACCGACATGACCAGCAGAGGCAAATGACATGGAGGACCACATTTCTAAGACCTTGCGAATACCAAGGAAATCCCTTAGAAATTGGTCATGCTTACAAAGACTGCAAGGGAATTTGGGTTTCTGATTCTTTATTTTAATCTTGTTGAACTCATCAATACCTCCAGTACTATTAACAATAACTGTTTTCTTGGATCCAACATCTGATGTCATTGGTGCCTTGGTCCTTTTTAGGATAATCATCCTCTTCTCTTTCTGTTTCTTCTTCTTTTGATCAACCTGGCTACTTGCTTTAGATCTTTCACTAGGCGAAGAAGGAGAAATGGAAGGAGAATTAATAGGCGAAGAAGGCAAAAATTCAACGTGAGGTTGATGTGTGGGTGGTGTACTGATATCTAAATTATTAGGTGCAGTTGAGACATTGGGATGATTCAAGATCACCGGAGTGGAGAATAACCAAACCGATAATCTGATGGTGAGTCCCAGAAGACTCAATGTGGCAATGTACGGAGGACAAAAGTTTCCAAACAAAGGAAAGGTATAAGGTTCCCCAGGAGAAGGGGTTCCTCCATTGGTACTCTCGGTATTTGATGCCATTAACACTGACTCGACCTAAGGTCCACTAAGTAACACAACCAACACACGCTATGAATCTGAGAAGAAAACAATCAAACAAAACCTTCCCACAATGAAACCACTAGTTGGTGATGAAATCCAACATCGCGAGATAAAAATAGGAAGAGGCAGGGGTAGAGCATGTGGATCAGTTACGTTGGAGACCTACTTAACAGACTTACACTTTGGTGCAATCTTCCACACAGTAATTGTGGATTTACCCTCCAAGGAGCCCAAGTGAGTTTGACCAATGTCTGTTCTAGGTACAATAAGACTTCCCTTCACCGTCACCTTATGTGAGACACTAAATATTATGGCTACTAAGGTCACCAAATCGCAGTCAACCCCTGGGTGGGTACATACGATAGTCTGATCCGAACGTATGGGCAGGATAACAAGTCTGAAATCAAATCGAGAGGCTCCCACACATAATCATGGGTATACCCTCAAGTGACCCCCAATATACGATCTGACCTCTACAAACAGTTGAACCATAGAGGGATAATCTCCATAACTCACCTGAATGTGACCTTGTGCGTAACCCTTGTCTGAGAGGGGGATACCAGAAAGCCTATACAACAATTGGATTTTCTCTCCCTATCACAAGATGATAAGTTTGTTTTATAGATTTGGAAAGTTATCCTTTCAACCTATTCCAAAGCCCTACACCTTAAACTAATGTAGGTTTTCTAACAAAGATGTAAAAAGTATGATAAATTTTAGTTAAGCATTGATTTTAGTAGCTGTTGTTTACTCATAGGTGTATGAGAGTGAATACTGGTGATATTATGATTCAGTTCCCAAAACATGCATAAGAAATGATAAGCAATATTTTCTTTCAATGAATGTCTAATCAAGGGAAGGAGAAGGATTTTCCTTTCACTATCAAACACCAAGATGAAATGGCCTCATGCAATAGTCCTCAATAAGGAATCAAATGCAATGCTAAAATGTTTGTATGTGACTAATAACTAGTAGATGTAAATCTTCTTATGCTAATTGGACTTCAAGAGTTGTGAGATTTAAGCAATCTGGAAGCAAACTTCACATAAACCAAAAGACACCCTTATTAAGATCAAACAACAAACAAAAAGCCAAAAAAAAAAATGAAGGAGAAATATCTTGGACAAGATGACTCAAAGATCAGAAAGAAAAGTACAAAATACCTTTGAAACCCCTTACAAAGTTTTCACTCATTCAGATAAATGAGAAGAAAACGACAAATTGACTCCAAATCGTGGAGGACAAATTAAAAAGTAAGGACAAATGTCAAAAAATACAAACAAAAGAGAATTAACTCATAAATAAGGTGTTCGAAAGAAAATACCAAGATGGACTAAGAGTATGAGACTCTGAGCAAGTGCAAAAGAGAAAAAATTGAACCCATAAATTGAAAAACTAGAAGGTTTTTTCACTGAAAATGGGATAGCGCTTTGGTGTAAGAGGTACCAGAGCATGCCAAAACTCTGTGTAATACCACCAGGGAGTGTTGACACTCTGCTAACAAGAGAAGGGGAGAGCTCTTATACAAAATCTCAGAAAATTTCCCAGAAACTAAAAAATTCAAGGAAATTCAGTCAATCAGGGTGATCCTGATGACATAAAGAGGCAATCAAACAAATCTAAGAATACAAAAGACAATGTGGAGAATATCAAATCAGTGGGAAAAGGGCCAAAACAAGATCTGGGAATGGAAACAAAAATCAAAGTATCCTCCCCAGTGGAGTCCCCAATTTCTGTTGTAGGTGAATCCCCATGCAGAAAAGTGGATTCCCTCTCGGCCTCTAGACTCCTAAGGCCAAGAAAGAAAAGTTATTAACATGGACATTGACTTCCTTTTGTATCTAATCAAGCTAATAAATGAAAGAGAAGGAGAAATATATGTACCTTATTAGCGACGTTTGTCCTTGCAAAGTCCTGACTGAGCTTTGATCCTGATCTCCCTGATAGATCCTGCAAAACAAATAAAGATACAATGGACTTCCTACTCTACTGATATTATCTCAATCATATATCCATGTACTATAGACAAACTGATATGGAAAAAGCATACGTTTGAAAGAAACAGGACAAACATTGATTCTTAATGAGAACGAGTAAAAGTACTTACAATCCTTTGAATGAAGGTGCAACAACTTCTTCCAGTTCTCCTTGTCCAGCCCCTTTGCTCAAATAATATTCACTGATTGCTTTGATGACATCTCACTCATTAGATAATAAGTTTGATATAATTCTCCATCTCCATTGTATTCTGTCAATACCACTTATAGGATCATAAGTTTGGTATCAATCTCTTGTCTCCACTATCAATACCTTCTTATGAGATCATAAGTTAGGTATAATTATCAATCTTCCTTGTACCTTTCACCATGAGAAGGTCTCCTTATATAAACTTGGAGAGGTCCAACCACTTGAGAGATAATTGGGATGAGTTGATGATTCTTCTCCTTTAGTTGAGGATCTCCCCTAAGATCATGACTTGACCATCTATTCAAATCAAACTACCTTAAGGAATTGTTGGATTCTTCCCTTATTTGTCTCAATAAACCCATAATTTGCTAAAAAAAGGGTAGTGCTCCCCCAAAAGGGTTCATAGGACACTCAAGAACTCCCCCAAAGAAGCTCAGGGAGCGCCAACACTTCTTGACAGTTGGTAGGGAAGCACTCCTCTCCAAAATTCATTCATTGTGTGTTTTTTCCATGGAAAAAGGTTTGTACTCCCTATCAAGTGACTTCTCTTCTTCAAAACTAGTATTTGGGGTGTCTCAAGTCTCTTTGTGATGTCATTAGAGGAATGACATAGGCAATATGGCAGTATGATTTTTTTTGACACTTCCAACACTTGTATTTAAGATGCAACACTTGCGAAAAAGATGCGACACTTACAACACTTGTAATGATGACACTTGTGACACTATCGAAGTGAGTAATTTTGATGTGTAACAGAGAGTAAATCAAAATATCTTCATTGAATACTTGGATGAACTTGTCCAAGTACTTGCGGAACACACCATTCATCAAACTCATAAATAGCCCTGGGGATTTTGTCAGTCCAAATGGTAAAACAGTAAACTCGTAATGGCCAAACCTCATCTTAAAGGAAATCTTAGGGATGTCATCCTCCTTGATCCATAACTAGTGATACCCTGATCGTAAATGAATCTTTGAGAACACCGTCGCACCCTTCATCTGATCGAACAAATCATCAATCCTTGGCAATGGATATTTATTTTTGATCATTGCTTTGTTCAATTGACGGTAGTCAATGGAGAGCCTCCATGAGCCATCCTTATTTCGTATGAAAATAACAAGTGTGGCCCACAGTGACACACTTGGACATATAAGTCCCAGGTCCAACAACTCCTTCAGTTTCATTCTCAACTCCTTTAACTCTAGGGTTGACATCTGATAAGGTGTTCTTGCTATCGGTCCAGTCCCCAATTTTAGGTCTATGGTAAACTCCAATTCCCTCTCCAACAACATTTGAGGTAACTCCTTTGGAAATACGTCTGCAAACTTTCTCACCACCTGAAGGTTTTCTACACCTTCCACTACTCCCTTTTCATTTAACGCAAGGATCGCATAAAGATTACACCCCTTGCACATGATCTTTCGTAGCTGCAAGGAAGAGATAAACCTCAAGGAAACTCCTTGGTTACAACCTACAATCATGCACCTCTATCCCTCATCATCAACCAAGCTCAACCATTTCATCTTACAGTTGAGTATCGCCTCATGCGATTCCAACCAGTCCATATTGATCACGATGTCATAAGTTCCTAATATCATGATATAGAGGTTGGCCCTGGTGACAAACTCTCCCAGGTTAAGGGTACAGTCCATAACCTTCCCTCCAACCTTCTGTTTGGCTCTCGAAGTCATCTCTACAAATATGAACTCATCCTGTTCGAATGCCCTTACCTTAATCCTTTTTAGCGCAACACCAGAAATGAAACTCCTAGTAGAATCGAGATCTATCAAAATGATAAGGGTCTAGTTAGCGATGATACCTGATGTCTCGAGTACATTCGAATGGTGCTCCTCCTAGCGGTTATTCACCGTTGCATGAATTTGATGGGCCTTGCCCAAATTTCCCAGGGTAGTGGTTCTGGTTGATCCAGATGCTCTATTCCTCTCCATTGGGTAGTCATGCTGGTAGTTTGTCTCCTCACAAGTCCAACACCCCTTCTTTGGTCCAATACTCCTGGTACGCAAAGTAGAAGATGATGGCCCACCGGCCTGAAATCTTGGTCTGTTCTTCTAAACAGGCCTAAACTATTGTTGTTGCGATCAACATTGTTGTTGATGATGTGGTCCCCGATAAGGTGTCCACTGCTGAGCCATTGGTTGCAGAGGTGTAGTGAAAGTGTATCACCTATGGAAGCCACGATATCAAGGCGTATGTCTGGATAGGGTTTGATGTTGCTGTGCATCGGATGATACATGCCCTTCCAGTCTCACTGCAGTCCTGCTCTGACCCCCGCTAACAAGCTCCTCTTCTGCTATGAGGGCCTTCTAGATGACATCATGCAACGTCTGAGGCATCAGAATCCTAACCTTTGCATGTATGTTTCCATTAAGGCCAAACATGAACTTGTTGACCTTAATTTTCTCAGTATTAAGATGCAAAGCATACCGAAGAAATCCATAAAATGGGCCTCGTACTCGAGCACCGTACCGGCACCCTATCGTAAGGCACTAAACACGTTGAGATGACGCTCAATGAATTCCTCTTATAAGTACTTCTCTTCGAACCGTTCCTCGAAAAACTCCCATGACACGTCTTCGACGACCATGTTCAGTTGCGACAGGAGCATCTTCCACCATAGAAGAGTGCTACCCTTCAGTTGAAAGAGCGCCCTACGGACCTTCATGTTGGAAGTATAGTCATGAAGTGCAAAGCACATCGCCATATTCTCTAACTATGCCTCGACAGCTGTGTCGTCTAGGGCACTAAAGAACTAGGGAAATTTTACATTCTTGAGTTTGCAATGAATTCTACCAGTACTAACCGGAGCGCGTGGTGGACCCTTAGGGGCTGTCGACACCCTGGACTCATCTCTGTCCAAACGACTAATTACTGCCTCAAACATGCATTGAAAATACCTCATCATCCCAACCACATCACCCACTGCTATATGCTCCTGCCTGATAACCTGTTCGTCTCCCTGGGGGTTATACCCCTTAGGCGTGGATGCTACTGGAGGTGTCCTACCTCCTCCCCTAGCACCCCGTCGTCTACCTCCGTGGTGTCCTCTAACCATGATTAACTGCACGAATACAAGTCAAATTAATTAGAAACATTATAATCTATATCATATCAATGAAATTTGTAGTGATCTCAAATTGCGGGTTGAACCCACTCTAATACCATAAGTAACTACCCCCGCATTACGACTACAAGTGAAGAAGAAAGTGAATTTTTTTTTTCTTTTTATTTTTTTTACGGGATGAAAACAACGATTATAGCTAAATAACATATCTAACAGTGAGCACCACGCCTGTAGAACATGAAGTAGACAACTGCAACTGGACGCTCTGGCACAAGAGAAATTGATCAAAACTTGTGTAAAACAACAAGGAGAAACAACTACCCGCCTGACCCAACAAGACCACGCCTACAAGGTAAGGGAAAACATCCCCCTCCCAACACAATGGCCTTGACGACCAATGACTAAAACCTTTAAGAAAGTGAACCAAATGCATGAAGGCGTTACAACCCAAGGGATGAAAACAACTTACAACGATCAACAACACCCACACGGAAAGCATAGAACTCGGCCAAGTTATCCTTCGCCTCCATCCCTAAGGGCACACAATGATCCCCTAATCAAGAATCATTTCATCCCTAGGTTATAGGTACGACTATAACCTTGGCATGACACATCTTATCTGGACCAAGGAATATAGATAAATCGGATGTGCTAGGAGCCGAATACTGATAAGAAGACCACACCCATACGCCAAGCAACAGGTCGACGAGACGGAAGAGGAAAACAAAAAATGAAAAACAAAAGCCAATAGATGACTTTGTCAACAACCCAACCCTTTTATCAAGTCTAAATTGGTAAATATTTACGATCTAATTTAGCGTTAAATACAGATCTAATTTGACCTGTCTAAATTACAAATAGTCAATGATTTACAAACCTAACTTAACATGATATACAAATATAATTTAGCGAGTCTAATTTACCAATTTAGATAATCACTATATATCAAATTAACATTAATCACATATCTAATTTAGCAAGTCTAAATTACTACCAGTCAATAATTTGCAAATCTAATTTAACCTTAAGTACAAATCTAATTCACAAGTCTAAATTAAAAATTAGAGATTAATTACAAATCAAATCTAACATTAATAAAATATAATCTTAGCAATACCAATATATAAAAAAACATTCTCAATATCAAGTATAATTCTTATGATTATAATGCTATTAACGAATTATCTTCTGACAGACTGTCTAGCCATAATAACAATATTAAGCTTTTACCAGCTGCAATTGACTAAACTCGTGGTATGAGAATGCTATCTCCTATTCAATAAAAAGGTGGTTTTCATTATTAATATTTCACTGTCAAATGATATTAAAACGCAAGTGTAATAATAATGATTTGGTCTGGCCATCGGGGTTCAAGAAAAACATAGGTAAGAGTTAATTACCATTAAAACATAGGTAATAAATAAATGACAATGCATTCAACGCAGGCCATCATTAAATGAAAATTCATTCCTAAATAGGGTAACAACGCAGACCATAGGTAAGTCCGTAACAAAGTGCAGTCCAAAGGGAAAATTGTCAGGTACACAGGCAACAAATGTTGTCTTAAAATGGAAAAATCGCCAAATCAGTATATCCATGCAATGAGATGCATTCAATATAAAAACACAGAGCAACATTTCAGCAATGGATATGCATCAATAAATAAAAATGCAGAGCAATGAGATCCAACAATGAAAACACATTCACAAATCGCAGAGCAATATTTCATAAATGGATACGCATCAATAAATAAAAATGCAGAGAAATGTGATCCGGCAATGAAAACGCATTCATAAATCATAGAGCAATATTTCAGCAATGGATATGCATCAATAAATAAAAACGCGGAGCAATGAGATCCGGCAATGAAAACGCATTCAGAAATCGCAGAGCAATATTCAACAATGGATATGCATCAATAAATAAAAATGCACAACAATGATATCACTATCTATAAACTCCACCAATACAAAAGGAGCGCCCACCATTACTCCCTCATTAACCAACAATGCACAGGCATTCAATGGAGAAAAAAAAAACATGCCATATGTATTAATTCGTAGGGAAAAATTCACCTTCAAATAGATTAAATTGCATGGGGAAGAGCGCTGGCCAGATGTATAAAATCGTTGTTGTCTGTTTATCAGTCATTAATCATTTTCTAAGTAAGAATTCTCTTCTAAATTATTTAAATCATAATTGAATACCAACATCTGTTTCTAAATAAATAAATCTTCTATAAACATTAAAATCGCATTGGGTAGTAAATTCATGGGTAAAATGAATAGCAGTGGGTTAAATCACATGGGTGAATGTCGTCAACAGTCAACAAGAGAAGAGGATTAACATAATAATAATGCAGAGTTACAAGTGATAACTGATAAGTAACAAGACTTCACAAGAAAAACAATTATTTGTTGTCCAAGGTATGATAAAGGTGTAGTCTAAAGATAATAAATCTCAACCAATACACAGGAAAAAGGAAATGCTACCATGCTCATTGAAGACACCAAGAATTGTGGCTAGGTAAGGTGAGTAAGTGGGGTGTCACTTTTGCACTGTCATGGCAATGGCATGGGTAACACTGTCGGGTAGAATTTGTTATTAAGGGTGATAAAAGAGAAAAACGTAGAATTAAATTTTTTGTGGTTAAAGTGTTGAAATGCAGAGAGTAAATTCCATTGAATAACAAGAAATGCAGAATAGAATCATAGAGTAATGTCAGAGCAGGAGTAAAGAAAAACACACAATAAATTGCCAGGAGAAGCATTATAAACTCATCCTTAAATAGTTTCCCGGAAGGGTATTAAATGCATGAATCAATGCAGAGAATCATAAGCAGTTCATTGCAAGAAGAAAAACCACCACAGAGGTAATCAAATGTAGCAAGGCACAAGATAGTTACTCAACCAAGGACAACCAACAGGGGTAGATAGCAGGGCCAACACATCCTTCGATCATCATCGACACATAGAAAAACAGGGCATTAGAATCTATAGGTCGTTGTGCACCAAACTGGCGACCGTCGATTGGCCTCCTTTCTGACTGCTCAGGCATGGAATGATGAACTAGGGATGAGGATGAAGTAAAGAACAACCCATCACAACAAATCAATAAAAATAGTCTGATAGTCATAACATTCAGGGATCTAAATCCAAGGGAATCAAGTCAAATAGCGAGCTTAAGGATTATGGGGAAAATTAAGTTCTCGGTTGAAATGATAAGACAACATTTTATTTACCCAAATAAAAGTATAGAAATAAAAGCGTAAAGTATAAAAAAAATCTACCATGCAGAAATAAAGTAAGCATACCATAGCCCAAGTCTTTCGCTCTGAGTTATTGTTTCGTGCGCTCCATGAAGCTCCTACTTGTCAACTGATGAGACTTCAACGATACCTCCCAGCCAATGCTAGGGGTACTCTTCTTCCCCCTTATCCCCTCGAACCACAAAGGGGCCACACACACTAAACCATAGAACAACTATATCCCAACTCGCCTCGCAAGGCCGAGCTGGGTATCCCAACTCCCACAAGCTAACTCAGCTAAGTCTAAACTTTTGCAACGTAACGTTACGCATAACATAAGAGATCCATCCTCCTCCTCCTCACTCCTTTATATAGAGTTTCTAGGTCATCTCTTTCCCAATTTCTATTTTGATTTATTGTTCAATAATTTAATTCAGAAAAATCCTCCCTGTACATGTGTCACCCATCCCCTTCATTGCACCATAAATTAATTTCATTAATTAATTAATTACTTCTATTTCCCTTACCCACCTAAAATCATTCCTTGAATCGCTCCTAGGTGTCCCCATATTCCCTTACACATTTTAATTTAGAAAGTTCTTAAATGAAAAATACCTTACTAAATTAGTTATTATGTTTTTTCCTTATGTTTCCATTTCTCTTTATGTTTCCTCCTTTTTCCTTAGTTTCCTAATTCTTTTAAATTTTCCTCTTTCCCTTTTCATTTAAAACTTCAAATTGGCAAGTGTAGAAAGTTACATTTTTCCCCTTTTTCTTTTTAATTAATAAATTTTTAATTAGCATATCTAACAAAACAATTATTTCCCCTTTTTCCCCCTTTTTAAATTTTTATCCCCCAAAATATTTTTTATAAATTAATCGAATTGCTTACCCCCTTCTCATCTCATGATTAATGATTATTATTATTGTTATTTCTTTACTTTTATTTTTATATATATCTAAATATAAAATTTTTTTTCGCAAGTATCAGATAGACCTAGATTTTGTTTTCCTAGGTTGGGTGACATTTTATTAGGGAAATTGTTTTAAATATTTCTTATCACATTATTTGTTCTAAGGCCATCTAGGTTTACTCTCTTATTATTTAACAATGGGAAGTGCCCTTCAGGATGCACTAGGTGCTCCAAGGGTGCCACTCACGTCATTTTGTTTCCCTTGTGCAACGTGACCTTCAAGACGCACCACGTTCTCCAAGGGTGCCACTCGCCTCCTTCAGTTTTTCTTTTGCGACGTGTCCTTCATGACACACTATGTGCTCCAAGGGTGACACTCACCTCTTGAATGAATTGGTAGACATAAAAAAACCTTGGAGTCAATACTCTCTCAGGTGATCTTGTGGGAGACTAAGGGCTTCTAAGGAATAAATCCCATGCCTTGTTGTGCGCCCCTTAGAATCATCATGAGAGACTTTCGCAGTCTCCTCTCACGACATCGTGTGTCTCGTCAAACTAGGTAATCATTAACCTACCATTCGATCCATGATGGGAGTGCTAGTAGGTTGTGGAAGGGATGTTTTCCACACCTCTCCTTCAACATCTCTGGTTATCATGCATGACCCCTCTACTCCACATGTGAGTCTGGTCGGAAAGCTATCGTCAGCATGCATCATCAATGAATCATGTGAGAAATAATATCCATCATCATATCATCTAATCAGATGCACAAATGTCATATATACAACAATCAAACCCCCAATAGTCCACTCCCCAAATCAATCCAGATTCCAAGGGGTTTTATCGATGCCTCTGCATCCTCGAGGTCCAAAATCCCGCACACTCAAGAAAACCAAGTCAATAGCACCTGTCTATGTCAATACAACCAAATAACATGACATCAATCCATAACGCCTCATAATCATAATCAAATGTCCAATAGTATAATAATCTGGATCACTTGCAAGCAAGTGTCATCAAAGAATAAGTTTTCTTAGTGCATGCAAGAGTGGGATGTTACACATTGAAGAGCACATAAACACGCATATTTGGAAAGACGATCCACTACCACCATGATGACTGACTTATTGCATGATTTGGGTAAGCCAACAATGAAATACATGGAAATATCAATCCAAATAGTAAGTAGAAGTGGATGTTGTTAGAGTGTTCCAAGAGGTTTGATAGTCTCACCCTTATTACATTGATCCATATCACATTCGGCCAAAAAGGTACAAATGTCTTCTTTCATATCATCCTAGAAGAATGATCATTTTATGCATTCATAATTTTTTGTAAAACTTCAATGGCTCATTGTAGGTGAAGCGTGAAACTCAGAGAGAACCTTAGGTTTAATGAGTGACTGTTTTCTTAAATATAAATGACCTTTATAGTGAAACTCTTCATTGTTCCAAGAGTACCCTAGAGAATCTTGGGGATCTTGTTGAATGTTTTGGATTAGGATGGAAATTTTTGGGTCTTGAAACAATTCATGTTGAACAACCTCAATCCAGTCTCTTACAATGAATGAGAGGGAAAAGAGGGACCTTTCATCTTCATATTTCCTGGAAATAGCATTGTCCACCACATTTCCTTTTCCCTTCTTGTAAACAAACTCATAATCATATACAAATAGATTGGTTAGCCATTTTTGTCACTACGGGGATGAAATTGGTTGTTCAAGGAAGTACTTGAGGATTTGATGATCCATTTTGATTTGGAAGCATTGTCCCAATAGATAAGTGCACCAGAGATCCAATGCATGCAAAATAGCCAACATTTCCTTTTCATAAATTGATTGGCCCAAATGTGGGTCTGACAATTTTTTACTGGTGAAAGCCAAAGGTCATCCATATTGCATGAGGACTACCTTGATTCCTCTCTCGGATGCATCACTTTCCAGAAAAAAGGTCTTCATGAAGTTAGGTATGGACAACACAAGAGTAGTTCACATAGCTTATTTCAAGGATTTAAAGGATTTCTCAGCTGTTGGAGTCCAATGGAAAGTGATCTTTTTAAGGAGAGTTGTAAGAGGAGCATCACATTTTCCATACTTTTGAACAAAATTGTGATAATACCATGTTAAACTTAGGAAACCACCCATATGTTTAATATATTTATAAATAGTATAGTTATGCATATCTTCAATATACTTTGGATCCACCGTTACACCATCCTTTCCAACAATATGACCCAGGTACTAAACTTCAGAGGAACAAAAATCACATTTAGGTTGTTTGAGGAAAAGTTGGCACTTGGAGAGGAGATGGAGAACTCGATATACATGGGTGATATATGATGGTCAATTTTTACTATAGATGAGAATATCATCAAATAAAAATGACACAAAGTGATGAAGGAAAGGACGAAAAACATGATTCATGAGACTTTGAAAAGTGGAGGGGCCATTACAGAGACTAAAGGGAATGACCAAGAACTCATATTGGCCCTCATGAGTGTGAAATGAATTATTGGGGATGTATTCCTCTTTCATACGTATCTGGTGCTAGCCTAAAAAAAGGTCAATTTTGGTAAAGTATTGATCCCCACTGAGTTCATCCATAGGGTCATCTATGACAAGAATGGGAAATTTGTCTTTGATGGTAAGTTTGTTAAGGGCACAAAAATCAAGACACATGTGCCAAGTTCCTTTCTCCTTGAGGACCATGACAATAGGGGAATAATAGGGATTGGTACTGGGACAAATAACACCCACTTCTAAAAATTCTTGGACAACTTTTTCAATTTCATATTTCTTAGAAAAGCGATGATGATAAGGGATAACATTGGGAGGAAGACTACCAACAATTAAAGGAATGGAATGGTCATGAATCCATGGGAGTGGGGAAGGCCCTGGGGATTTTGGAAAACAATGGGATGGTGGGAAATAATAACTTGAAGTTCATGGTGTACTAGGGGTGTCTCAAATTCTTGAATAGAATGGATTTGGGAAATGATGACAGAATGACCTTTTTTGAGTAACTTTTCCATGTAGTGGAAACTGATGATCTCTTGGTATCTTGTTGTAATTCCTTGGAATTTATATTGTTTTCCTTCCTTTTGGAATTGCAAGGTTAATTTATTAAAATCCAAGGTGATGATGCCAAGAGTGTCTAACCACTCATCTCCAAGAACAATGTCAACACCACCCATGTCAATAACAAACATGTGATATTTAGGTTATACTGACCAATTTGTAGGAACAAATTTTCACAATGCCCTCCACATTTCATGGAACCACCATTGGCAATCATGATTTGAAAATTGTTGAAAACAAATTGATAGAAATTGATTTCTTGAGCGAGGTGGTGATGAATGAAATTTTAAGTGCTCGGGGAGCAGAAAAACTAGTGAGAGCATATATTGAAATCAATATTTCAACTTTAGGAGGATAAGAGGGAGTTGTAGGATCATCTATTTTGGGTAGATCTTCTTGATGTGAAACCTCAACCTCTTCATCAGAAACATCCTCTCAAATGGCCATAAAATGTTTTTTTTATTTACACTTGTTCCTAGGAAAGTATTTATCATCAAAATTGTAGAAAAGACCCTTGAGGTGGAATTCATCCATTTCCACTCATGTTGATTTTTGGACCTTGAGAGGAGGGGTTCTAGGAGTATGGGTGGTGGGATTTGGGTGGGAAACCAAAGTGGTTTTTCTACTCTGGAAAAAGATGACCCATTGTGTCTCAGTGGAATGTTTAGTTGCTTCCAACCAGGTCTGATGGATAACCATCATGACCTGGGCTCAGATCTCATCATTTATACCACTTCTAAGGCATTCCTAGAAGAAGGAATTTTTCATGCACTTTGTGTGAAAATACAATTACTCAAAGGCATCAATAAAATCTTCAACTATGCCATATTTTTTAAACTTGGTTAGACATACTAAATGGTGGGTGTTTGTTTCAAAGTGTTCATAGAACTCAACAACAAATTGTGTCTAAGAAACATACCCTTGGTGTGAATTTATTCACCATTTCAACCATTTCCACTGTTTTGGATCCAAATAGAGAATTTTGTAACATAATTTGTTAAACTCACCAGTAATGACATGGAGGGAGAAATAGTGTTCCATATGAGTAACCCATGCTTGTAGATCCAATCCATAGAATTCATTCACATCAACTTAGGGAAGATGAGGGTATTTATATAGGGAGTTGGAATAAGAGTGCAGAGGTTGGTTGGAGTCAACACCTTCTGTATAGAGAGGTGGGTCAGAGAAGGAAGGGCTCTGAAATTTGTTCATGAATTGTTGGAGAGTGAAATTGACTTCAGTAATTTGGTTAGTGATCTATTATTGGATGTGTTCTATTTTTTAATCAATGAAAGAAGTGCCATCATGCACTTTTGCATGAAGGGAAGTAAGGTCATTGCTTAGTTTCTTATTGGTTTCTTCTTGGAGGGTGGGATCCATGATGGGATGAGCACTGGATCCATAGAAAAAATAGCATATAAGTGATATATACCACTATGATCAAGGAAACGTGAGGAACCCAGTGAGATAAGTGGGAAATAAAGGTGAAGGGAAGGGTATGGTTCCATGTGGTACAAAAAGGTTAAAAATGATAGGTATCATGCAAGATACCAGATATATAAAATATGCAGAACAGAAACGAAATGCTAGAAATAACAGAATAACAGTGAAATATCCAGCATAATCTTCACAATACGCAGAAATGATATACGAAATAGAAATAGAAATAGCACTTGAACAGAAA
>SNQJ01S0016434.1:0-10757 GCA_010110895.2 Picea sitchensis | reverse complement strand
TATCTTTTATTGAAAGGTCTTATTAATATTGACCTTTATTACATCCGAATACATTAATCTACCCATGTGCGGGTTAGGACCTTAACATATCACAATGATCAAGGAGAAAAGGAAAATCCTCCTGAATAATACTATATTGTAGAAATGTCCAAATTTTTAACAGAAAATAAAGTGTACTAATTTTTCACCTAGAATATAAGAGGTAAGGTTGTGTGGCCAATTTTATTTTTTTTCTTTTCTGGTATGTTTCCCCAAAGATAGGGCTTGTAGGGAGCCTATGGACAACGGTTTTTCCTGTGCTCGTCACATACCCAAAAAAAATTATTTATACATTAATTTAGTATTTCCAACTAAATAAGATGTAAGCATCTCTATTTCAGTCACACAATTTATAAATATAATAAATCATTTGAATGCAAACGTTTTACAATTTAAATCTTACCATTCGTAAAAAATTTAAGTGCAAATCAGTATTGTATTTGGTGGTCCTCAGCTAAAACTATAAAGTACTAATTATTGATTTCATCTTGTAGATCATATGTGACTTCCATTCCCATAATTACATATTGACCAACCTATCATTCATATCTCATAGAGGAGTGGTTGGATTAGGCCCTTGTTAAAATCGTTGTGTAATTTCTACTCAACCTTAAGTATAAATATGGTGGACTTATCTCTTGATTGTGTTAGTAATGAAGGTCAATGGTATAATAAATTTGAAGGATTATATGATATTTACTAAAGGTATTAACTATAACCCTTATCCCTAACATGTTAAGGGGGGGGGTCGCCCTAATCTCTTTAACATAGAAAATGTAAAGTGATAATCGTGAGGTTTCATGCTCACACCCCATTTAAGGTCAGCACAGTTCGATATTTATGAAACTTTAACACTTGTATTACAGGGTGTAAGGAGGTTGTTAATGCCACTCTTATCATGTCCCATAACTCATTAAGATGCATGTTTGAAGCATTTCATGGCAGCCCAAATGGGTGCCAAGTATTACAACCTTGGAAGGAGAGATGAGAGGTGATGTTCAGACCATCTCTCTTGGGTTTTGATCACTTGCATTCAATTTTTTGGAAATATTTCTATGGGAGATTGGGGTTCCTAGAGAGGTTTTAGTTCTCTTTTCAAGCTTCCTCCAAAATATACTAGCGAAGCTCTAAATTTATTTCCAGCTGTCAAGATTCAGTTCTGGTCATTATTTAATAGTTTAACTGTAATAAGGTAAGAATTCAACACCTTTTTCCTTAAGGAAAGTCTTGTACCAGTTGCATACTATAGTTATTTATATGTTTGTTGAGTCTTGTGCGCATTTGCTTAGTTCTTGATTTTTTGTTATGGCTTAAAGTCATCATCTCTGTGAATACCATTCTCTATGTATATTTTGTTTAATTTTGTAGAGGCATAACTCTTTAAAAATAAATGTTGTTGTATCTATTAGTATCATTCACAATTTATCATTTTATAAAGCTTGTAATGGTGCAACTTCTACATCAAATGTAGTTACGTTTGTTGGTATTATTGTTGGTTTGTTTTTTGTTTAAGCATGTAGTGGCGCAACTCTTTTGTACCAAAATGATTTTTTTATCTATTGAAATTATTGATCTAGGTGGATATTGGTGGCCACCCACCTCTTCCAACTAGCTCAAAACAAGTTTATCAAAATTTTGGCAATTTACTATTTTTAGCAGTTTTAACTTCTAGGGCCATTTTGAGGGCCTAAATGAAGATTTTTCTGGATAGATCTTCTCAATGATATACTAAGCCATGACTGAGCCCCAAAAATGAATCTCCTCAATGATACCTTTCCAACGACCTATCATACGCCTAAAATGGAGATTATATGCAAAAGTTACGACCCCGAGAAATTGATGTATTAACTTACCCAAACGAGGGCCACATGACTTTTGGTGCTTCATCTCCTAGGGTTAGATTTTTGGAGTTATAGGGTTTTTGTAATTCCTTTTTAGTGTAAAAATTCCTTCGGAGCCTTATTTTAATCATCTTCTTGCGAATGAGTGCAACCTTCACATCTCTTCTCAGAGATAAGCCGCCACCTTTCCAACAAGCTTGTTTCTGCTATATTTTACAGTTTCAGCTTATTTCCTTTCTGAATAGAAAACCAATTTTACTGTATCTCTGTTATTTTGTGTTAAGAACCTGTTAATAATCTGTATTCATTTTTTTTTCCTCATAAAATATGGATCAGTGGTATTAGAGTGGTCTGCTCCATGTTGTCTTAATGCATGTCCCCAATGAGGTAGGAGTACAAAGAGTTCGGTGTCAAGCTTGTTTCTCTTGAGGAAAAAATCTCTCTCACACCCAAGAGACCTATCATGGAAGGAGAAAGGAAATATGATGAGACAAGATATCCTTTCAAACTGTTGATTGAGGAATCCCTCACGCAAAAAAGGAACACGATGATGGATAGTTTCACACAAATCCTTCGACGACTCCCAACAGGCGACACATCTTCTTCGAGAGGAGGTGCCACCCCCTTCAAGGTACAAATATACTTTGATATTCCTATATTTGAAGGTCATATAGATGCATATTTTGTAGACAAGTGGTTGAATCTACTATAAGGGTGTTTTTTTTCCATAACTTTTTTAATAGAGAAAAGATTACTTTTGCGCTCCTCAAAGTCGTTCCCCATGTCAAAGATTTGTGGGAAACTTTCTGTGAGCAAAAGGAAACAAAGGAACCCTCATTATTTACAGTCACGAACACCTGAGATTCCTTCAGGGATTCTATTAAGGAACAATACTACCATGTCAGAAGTTATGACAAATTGTATACCAAATGGATCACACTGCGGCAAGAAAGAGACCAAGCATTGCTAGATTTCATGAATATATTTCATACCTTGCACACCAAGCTGGATATCAAATATTCTGAGTGACATTTGGTGCTCAAGTATCGTGGTGCTCTATATAGATACATCCAGACCGAAATGGAATTTTTGGACATGTCATCCTTGGGTGTGGCCTACCGATATGCTGTCAAAATCGAGTAGAAGCTCGAACAGAAGACACAAAAACTTGGGCCTGGGAACCCATCACAAAAAAATCTAGGAAAGGGTGGCCCCAACCCATATAAAAAAGGACATATCAAATATGGACAATATCAGGAAAACCAGTCTAGGCCACAAGCAAAGAAGGACACTGGAAAGACAAAGAAAGATAACGGTAAGTGGTGCAACTTCCATAAGGGCCCTTGGCATAACACTGCTGACTACTGCTCAAATCAGTTGTTGGTGGCCAAAGAAAAAACCTCTGACTCAAATGCAGGTTCAGACTATGATCCAGAGCCAGAAAGGGGAATACAGATCATTGACACGGAACCCAGTGCCACCGTTGCTACCACCAAGATCCAGCCTGGTGAACTAGATGAGCCAAAATAAGGAGAATGCCTCTTCCATTCACATATGTGGGTAAAAGGCACCATGCTGCATTTCATCGTGGATAGCGGTAGCTAGAAGAACCTCATATCAGTAGAGGTCATCAAGTGGTTGGCCATGTCGACAACACCACACCCACAACCCTACACCATTGGATGGCTCCGCCAAGGAAGCTATCTCCATGTCAGCCAAAAGTGCCAACTGTCGTACAACATCAAGCCCTTCAAAGATGAGGTATTGTGTGATGTTGCTCCTCTCAAATTTTGTATTGTTCTTTTGGTTCAAACTTATTTATGGAAACATCATGCTGTATATGAGTCTCAACCTCGTAGAGTTATTATTATTTTGAACAAGAAATTGTACAGGATACCGGAGGCAGTCCCACCTAGTGCTATTTCCTTGATATCTATTAAGAAATCTAAGAAAGTCATCTCTCAGATGATGAAGTTTTTCTTCTTCATGATTCACTCTCAGAATAAGAGAAAGATCACAACCACATCCAGGGTCTCTGCAGCCGACCTCTCCACACAGTAGAAGAAAGTATATAAGGTCGTGGAAGAATACTCATATATCTTCTACTCACCTACTGGGGTACCTCTGCACTGTCAGATCAAGCACCCCATCAATCTGACCCCGGGTGCATCACTTCCCAATGGTACAGTCTATCACTGCTCTCTGTTAGAGAATGAGGAGATCAAGTAACAAATCCAAGAAATTCTCTAGAAGGGGCACATATGTGCCAGATCATCACCTTGCAGGAGCCCAATCATGCTAGTACAGAAGAAATATGGAACATGGCGACTCTGCATTGATTACCGGGCTCTGNGATCAAATCATGGGGGCCAAATACTTCAATAAGATTGATATGAAGTCTGGCTACCACCAGGTCCTGATAGAATAGACAGATGTATGGAAAACTACATTCAAGTCAACGTAAGGCCTTTTTGAATGGTTGGTCATGCCATTTGGTTTGCAAATTCTCTAGCCACGTTCATGAGGATGATGGGCGATATCCTGGGACCATTCACCAATACTTTTGTAGTGGTTTATCTAGATGAAATTCTCATTTACAACAAGACTTGGGCCGAACACTTGCAGCATATTCAACAGGTTCTACACACCCTGCAACAACACAAGCTATATGCTAACTTGGAAAAATGCTCCTTCGACATGGACAGGGTCCATTACTTAGGCTACACAATTGATCAACATGGTGTACATGTGGATCCAGCCAATATCCAAGTCATCCATGACTGGCTATCCCCAACCACATTCACTGATCTTCATACCTTCTTGGGCCTTGCCAATTTATACTACAGGTTCGTGTTGGGATTCTCCCATATTGCATGGGCCCTTAGCCAAATAACCAGGGTGGTGGTAAGGCATAATTTGCATGGGTCCAGTCCTTGTAACAAGTCTTCGACGATTTGAAGTTTCTCTTGTGCTCAACACCAATAATTTCACTACCAAACCTGCAACAACCCTTTGAGATCGAGACAGATGCTTCAGACTATGCGGTAAGTGTCGTTCTCACTCAACACGACCACCCCATGGCCTATCATAGTGAGACACCATCAAATGATGTCCATAAGTACCCTACTTACAACAAAGAAATGTACTCAATTGTGAAAGCCTGTCGCCAGTTGAGACATTACATTCTTGGGAAGGAGACAATCATCCACATTGATCATAATTCACTTCAGTTCATGCAGACACAAGGAAAATTACAGAATGATCACCATCAAAAGTGGTCCACATACTTGCAACAATTCCACCTCAACATCAAGTATAAAATAGGAAGTACTAATTGCATCCTTGATTGCCTCAGTAGACCGCCATTCACAGCACCTACCATGGTGTTAGAATCCTACGGCAATGAGACCTTTGGATGGCCCCAACTCTATGAGACAGACCCAAACTTCACCACCACCTACCAAATGTTGGGTGCAAACATAATTTTTTATAATTTCCATCTTCAGGATGGGTTGTTGTGTCATCTGGGCCATTTTTGTGTTCCATCAAGAGACCGAGGGAAGATTATCTAGGAAACCCACTACAGAAGGTTGGTAGGACACTTCAATGTCGAAAAGACAGTGGCAATTCTACAAAAATATTTCTATTGGCCAAAACTTCGACAGGAGGTCAACAAGTATATCAGGTCCTACACTGCCTGCACTATTGCCAAAATGACGACTAAGAAACAGGGCCTGTACACCCCTCTTCCTACTCCTGACAGGCCATGGAAATCCATATCAATGGACTACAAGTTGGGCCTCCCATCCACGAAGAGGAGAAATGACTATTTTTTTGTGGTTTCTCATCACGTTTCTAAGATGGCGATTATGGTTTCCTGCAAGAATAACATCACAGCAGAGGCCACTGCCAGGCTCTTCTTTGAACAAATATAGGTACATTTTGGAATCCCACAAACCATTGTCTCATATTGGGATAGTCGATTTCTCAGCACATTCTAGTTGAGCCTCTGGTCACTGCTGGACACCAAGCTCACCAAATCCAGGGCCTTCCACCCCCAGACAGATGGCCAAATCGATGTCGTTAATCGAATGATTGTGCATATCCTTCACATGTATAATTCAAAGAACCCTCACACATGGAATGAGAACCTTCCCTATGTCAAACATAACTACAACTAAGCCCTTCATAGCTCAATCTCCCACAACCCCTTTCAAGTGGGGTTGGGATTCCAACCATTGCGTCCCATAGATGTTGCACTTCCCCTTGCGGTCAACTAGACCAACTTATATCCTTCTCCAACTGAAGCTGACAATGCCACCCAGTTCATTGAGCGTATCAATCACATCCTCCAACAGGTTCAGGATATCCTAGAGAAGTCCATTGACAAGTACAAGTAGTGCCATGATCAACATCGGGTCCCACATAAGTTTCAGGTGGGCGAAAAAGTTTGGTTGTACTTGTAGAAAGAATTCCTTACAGGACCCCATCAGAAGCTTCACCCACTCTGTTATGGTTCGCACACCATCACCAAGGCTTTGCGGGATAATGATTTTGAGCTCATCATTCCTCCTTTCCTTGGCCTGCACCCAGTATTCAACATGGATCTCCTTCGCCCTTATTTCCTACCATTATTGGACACCTCAAACGTAGCAGAGCAGCTGACACCAACAGAGATCAAACCCAACTGCATAAAATAGGAATCCAATGATAATATTATGGACACAAATATCAAGGGCACTGTACAACAAAGGATCCATCTTTATCGATTAGTCAAAGCAGGGTAGCTCCTGCACCAAGGCAAGTGGCTCACCTAGGGCGAAATTCAACCGAAATTTCCTCATATAATGGGGGAACTTAACGAAATGGATACCATTGATTCCTAAGGAGGGAGGATTGATCAAGGTTTATATTGGTGGCCACCCACCTCTTCCAACTAGCTCAAAACAATTTTCTGACAATTTTGGCAATTTACTATTTTTAGCAGTTTTAACTTCTGGGGCCATTTTGAGGGCCTAAATGAAGGTTTTTAGGGAGTGAGCTTCTAAATGATAGCAGAAGGAATGATTGAGCACCCAAAATGAATCTCCTCAATGACACATTTCCAACAGGATATCATACACCTAAAATAGAGATCGTATGCAAAAGTTACGACCCTAGGAAGTTGATGTACTAACTTACCCAAACAGGGCCCACATGACTTTTGGCGCTTCATCACCTAGGGTTAGGTTTTTGGATGTCTAGGGTTTTTTGTGTTCCTGTTTATTTTAAAAATTCCTTCAGAGCCTCATTGTAATCATATTCTTGTGAATGAGTGTATTCGTCACATCTCTTATCAGAGATAAGCTGCCACCATTCTAGCAATCTTGTTTCCGCTGCATTTTACAGTTTCAACTTATTTCCTTATTGAATAGAAAACCAGTTTTACTGTATCTTTGTTATTTTGTGTTAAGCACATGTTAATAATCTGTATTCATTTCGTTCTTCTCATGAAATACGGATAAATTATTGTATGTTTACATTTTGATTGAGCCCTTTTTATCATACATTCTCTCTATCATACTCTATTAATAACATTCTTTGTTTTTATATTATCATATATTCTCGCTATTCTTTGTTAACTATGTTAATAACAATGTCTATTTTCATATTTTAGTATATTGGTCATGTATGGATACTATAGACTAATGATGGTGCCCATTTTTTTGAACGAGGGTACCCATCATAAGGAGAAGATGCGGATCCCAGTTGGGATTTTTGTCTCACTACGAGAATTCGTTGCAGGGTCGAGTTATTTAGGTAAATTTCATACCCTCCCTTCAATATTATCTAGTAATATTTATCTGGGTTACTTTGATAAAATATTCTTTGTTAATGTAGATATATTTCACCATGCTATCAGGGTTTTCATCCCAATTTACCCTCTTTCGAATACTCGTAAGTGCCAGTTGCATTGACTATTTCCTTTTTGAATAGACAAAATCTTTATTCAATATTACTCTATTTTTTTGTTTTGGAAACTTGTGGACATGTGAGGGCTATGACTCCTCAACTAAAGGAAATTTACCGATGAAAGGTACTTCGGTTTCCATTTTCACCTTAATTGTGGATGAGGAAGGATATTGTAGTCTCTGCTCTAAAATAGTTTGGAACGATTGTATGCACATGGGGGGTTATGTACCCTTTTCTTTTTGTTCGAATTTAAAATATTACATAGCTATTTTCTCATGTATAATTGAGGGGTTTTTACTCCTGAAAATCTCATGGAGTCCATCGAATAGTTGTAACTCTGTTAAATTATTTTTTTATAAGAAGTTTCCTCTTTAATTTTTCCTATGGTCTTGTGGTTGGCTCCGGTCTCTGTTTTCCAAAACTTTTGTTCCTTTTTTGTTAAAGAAGGTTACAAAAACTGCACATTTTATCTCTATTTCTTAACATTTTTGTTATCCTCTTTAATGAAAAATACTCCTACCTTTCTAATTATGTTGAAGGATTTAAGCATGGTAACAACATTATTGTTTAGTAATTTATCCTGCATATTGCATGTATATATATATATATATATTGATTCCTTTCTGCTTATTATAGAGACCCATTACAACAATGGTTTCACCCTTCTTTCATATAGATATATAATTTCCTCTCCGTTCTTCGATTTTCTATACTGGATATGAATAAAATTATCTGCCTCTTGTTCTACTATTTTGTTTAAATTTCCATACCAGTTATGAATAAAATTGTTGCCTCATCTTCCACGATTTTGTTTAAATTTTGATAATGGATGTGATTAAAATCGTTTTCCTATAACAGTTTCATAATAGAATGATACTATGAGAAAAACAATCTATAATTTTTCATTTTATCAACGAATAAAACAAATAGAATATCCACAGTTTACATCTTTGTACTAAATTAATCAAATAAATTATCCATAGAATATTTAGGAAGAAATATTTAAATCTAGAACAGAGTGGAAGAAAATAAATAATTAAAAACATATAACTGATATTTCCTTAGGGGAAAACATGTGTAAAGTGGGTTGTTCCTCCCAACCATAGATCATAGCTTCCACACATGTCGACTTTTTCACCCCCGAGATAAATCGTGATCCAAAACCAACAAAGAGATTTCTTGCAAAGTATATGTTTCCAAGCTTTATGTGAATAATTTATGTGTCATTTCAGTATCACCCAAATTTTTCATCTGATCTAGGATTGTGTCCCATTCTCTTGTTTTTCTCTCATTTTAATATTTCCCTATGTCTTTGACACTTCTTCAAACCTCCTTCTCATTGACCACCTATCAATTTTATTATTACACATGTTCCTAAGAACTTGAGATCTTGTCTCACTTCTGTTGAGTTAACTCAACCCAAATTCACCACTTCTCCCCCTTCTATTGTCACTTGATGGTTCTATTTGGATCCATGTATCTCCTCTTCTAACAGTCCCACCTTACATGTGTTTCCTCTTTCTCTTTTATTGATAAAATAATACAAAAAGTAAAACAATAATTTTTCATTAGATCACTAGGATAAATGACATGTTGTTTAAGAATAATAAAAATAAAATAATAAGTTTAATATTAAACATTTTGGGGTATCACATCCACCCCCCCCTTATAATTTAACATGGTCCTGTGTGTTTATTAATCTTGATATGGATCATTCTGAAACAAAAATGGAAATGATTTCCACATATGAACCTCCATTTCCCACATAGCCTCTTCAGGAATAAGGTGCCTCTTGTTGATATTATGGTAGCTATGAGAGGTATTGACCTCCTCATGTAAACCTTACGAGAATATAATATTTTGGGAAGCAAGAAGAAACCCTAGAAGACAAGTCGGCTCAAGGGAATGACTTATATTAGGTTGTTAGCCTCCAAGAGAAGAAGTGAGCTAAAGTAAATAATATATATTAAAGAATTAGTACCCAAAATGAGAAGTCGGCCCAGGTAGTTTTCCAGATTTAGTATTAAATATAGGAGGTTAGTCTTCATTCTGGCAAGAATTCTAAGAACTACAGAAGAAACACTTGTGCACACTACAGTTGGCCAGTTTGTGCGTAAGTATGGAGGAGAGTTGTTGTTGCAGTTGCTGCAGCTAGCAAATTTCAGTTTTGGCTTGGAATATCTCTTGGTTATGGTTTGGATTCTCTGATCATCTCTTTCTTGGTGCACTATCCTTGGAGAAAGGTGTACCACCCTTTGTTTGGCTATCTAATCTAGGTTTTTCTTCCAGAATGATTTTCTGTCAAGGTTAAGGTGCTCGGAGGGTGGCTTCGACCTATGGTTGGGTGACAATAGTAATATTGACTATGGTAAAAATATCACAAACCATCATATTCTAATAGGTTATGGGGCCACACCTCCTTTATTCAGTCTAACCACTGGAAGGGAGCATAACCATAAGGATACTAGCCTCATTGAAGAACTGTCACTAGGGTTTCTAGTAGAAGCAGTTACTAAATCACTACCACCAGGGTTACTAGCAGGTGAAATTGTAGAAACCCTAAGCCTCTCATTTAGGCACCTTAAGTCAAGGGATTGACCTAATTTCTGGATAGAATAGTGCGACCTAGCCTAGCGCATCTCCTGGTACTCTCAGCAAGCCAAGACGTTAAGTTTGAGTTTTTTGGTCAAATCTAGGGTTGACCAAGTTAAAGCAACCATGACTTACTCTATAAAGTCAGAAAACAAGTTAGAAGGAGATTCTAACTTCAGAGTGTGGAAGACAGGGATTGACCTCATCCTTGCCAAGAATAAAGTGCTAGATATCGTGAAAGGAAAGATCATGGAACCAGAGTTTGAAGAAGGAAAAGAGAAGGAACCGCATGATGTTGTATGTAACATCCCGCTCTGGCGCACTGAGACCACT
>SNQJ01S0016433.1:119046-131656 GCA_010110895.2 Picea sitchensis | reverse complement strand
ATAGAGGGACTATAGCGATCGATAATGCATTGATTACATATTAGTTTGTCCTTTGACCTGAAATATTTGCACAATACCTATTGTTGGAGCTATGGAATTAAAAGCATATATTTTTATATAATAAAAAGTTACATATATGTATTGATCTGATTGGATAAGAGATTGGAGGTCTTATTTCTGCCTTCACTATTCCCAATGTACTATATGGCAACATATCCAAAGTTTTTCTTGTAGACAGTATTTTTTAATTAGATATTTTTCCTCTATATTGCTTGAAGGTCGATTAATGCTAGCATTAGTTCGAATGTTTGTATTAGCATTTTCTGCTAGGCGAATATATCCGCAAGTTTTCATATGTACTAAGCATATTGAAATGTTTTGATATCCAAGCTTCGTAGTGATTGAGAATTCCAAAGTTTATAGCATCTTTGGTGGATGCATATTTGTTGAAATGTATTCAGACTTATTCCGAGATGCGTGAATAAGCCTGACAGCGTAAATGTTTACATGACGCGATGTCCTCCAACACCTCTGACAACTAAAATGTTTGCATACCGCGAGGTCCTTAGACAACCTGACAGTCTTAAATGTTTATGTAAATACGCTTCTCGCAGTACATTTTTCCTCGAAATTTTCTATACATTTATAGTGAATTTGCAGTCTTGTTTGTCCACCGCCAGTTCGACAAACATTGTATGTTTCATCTTTGTTTTTCCATTGAAGATACATACATTGTTTACTAGTTCGGTGAGTGCTTCTTCTTCGTTGGTTTGTCGGTTGCTACCATTGTCTGTTTCATCCTCATAATCATTGAAGCTACATACATTGTTTATTGGTTCAGTGAGTTGTTGCTTCTTCTTCTTAGTTGGTTTGTCGGTTGTTGCTTGTTATTGTTTCGCTCGTGATTTGACCTGCGCTTCTGCATTTCATCGTTTCGGAGTAAGTTTCCATGCCATAGTTTCATTTTGTATTCCTTGTTTTCTGTTCAGTGTTTGCAGTTTGCAAGTAAGAATCTTTGATTATTTGTAGTCGCATGTTCCTTATATTTTTCCGGTTCCTTCTGTGCTTGGGCTACAGTTTCATAATCGTTGGAGATACATATGTTGTTCATTGGCTCGGTGGTTCTTGCTAGTTCGTTGGTTCATGGGTTGCTGATTCTGTTTGTTTGACTGGGGTTTGCGCTTTGGGGCCCTGGGGGTGCAGTTCATCCTGTTCGTGCTTTCTCGCTACTTTGGTCCTTGCTGTTTTCTTTTGTTTGATTCGGTCTTGCAGGGTTGGGGTGCAACGGTGGTGGTTGGAGCTTTTATTTTCTTCTTTGTTTAGATTATTATTGTTTTTTGGGAGAACTTTACGGTGTTAAGCCCCTGCATCCACGAGTCAACATGCAGTTGTATTATTTTCCATGTCTACCGAGGCCGATATCTGTTATTCTGTGAGATTTTGCTAGTGCTCCAGTCTTGCCATGAAAGAAAATAGTTGCATGCAAAATTGTTGGAGGATTACATGTGAATTTACAATATCCGCTATTTTTTTGTTGGAATAAATCATATGTGTGCAAGCTACATTTATAAACCATGTATGGTAAGATGTGTGGATGTGAAATTACATGTTCTTTCTCCTCTACATAGACTGGTGTGCGCACGATACAATTTGTGTTGTGCTTGAGATATGATATGTGCAACAAAGATTCTGCAAGATTATATTTTGATGTCTGGAAGCATGTCTGGGTGGTTTTCCACGGAAAAATGAGAACTTGTATCGTGGGTACAACTTGTGTAGAGGATAAAGAACATGGTTAAAGGGCATGTCTGGATAAATTTCCAGGGAAAACCAGAAATCATTTAGCTACAGCCATGCAATTGCGTGATGTTTTGTGCCTTGTAATATATTTTGGCCAGGGAAAAAAATCTACACGTTTACAACCATGGATAGAGAAGCACAAAGGTTCATGTTTCTGCCTTTCTAGACTGTTCGTTCAATCAGTTTTGTTGTATGTACATATTGCTTGTTCTCCAGTGAATACCAGCTTCCATTGATGTTCATTGTATTTTGTGCATTCCCACATTCAAACAAACATAGTAGCTGGAGAAAATGAGGGAGTCTTGACTACATCAACTGAAGAGGATATAGAAAGGTGCATGCTTGTACTGTTGTTTCATATTGCATTGTTTTGTATTTCATTTATGGTCTGTATATGTGTTAAACTAGTTGTGTACCTTCCTACATGGTAATTTATCTTGCTTACATGCGTTCCTTCCTGCATACTAAGTTGGTTCATGTCCATTGTGTTTTCGCTGCATTGTTGCATTTAAACAAACAGAATGGGTGGATAGGATGAAGGACTCTTTGGCAGGTAAATAGAGTTGTTTCTCTTTGTTTTAGATGTCTGTCTTCAACTTTGCTGACTTGGAAAAAACAGGTCGCTTGGACAAGAAGATGAATTGTTCTGTGCAGCAACAAAGGGTTTTGTGGTGCAATCTTCTAAAAGGTATACCAAGTGTGTTGGTAAACTAAATATACAAACCGGGTGGGGGCATATAATATTAGACTTGAAAACAATTACTTTGCAGTAATGGGCCTTTCCATGCTCCCTATTTCTACTTTTTCCATTTTCTATTATCCCTTTTGTTTTTTAATTCATTTGCCTAGTGTGCTTTCCGAAAATTCCTTCATGGACCGGTTAGTGGACTAACGGATTCACTTATGTGGTTGTGCTTCTACCTTCTTCCATAGTTGCCCACTTTCTCGATTGCGGGTGCCAGGCTGGCAGGTTGAAGATTTCTCCCCTGGCTTCCAGGGGTCCGCGATATATAGATTGGCCATGGTGCCCTGCGCTCACACCCTGTTTACTGTTAAACATTTCTCTAGTTAAAAAATTCAGATGCATACAATTTTATGGTTATTTGGTCCTTCCAATGGAAAGTATACAATGCATATGCTTGTTTAGTCCTTATGTTCATCTGCACATGCTTGCATTAGAAAAAGTTGGACTAGTGACATGGGCATGAGCGGTCAGTCATCCCAGACATCGACAGACCAACAAGGCCAAATGTAAAGATGCATACGATCTGCTCTTACTATGTTTACTAAACAAATTTCCTGGGCTATATATTCATCTATGGCATGGCGGATATGCTAATGGCTTATGAAAAACATGGTTTGCAACTCACAAGAAGTATCAACAAGTACAAGCGAGACGCCGCACGCGCTGCATGTTCCGTAGACTAAGAGGCGTGGTTGCAAAACTCTGGCTCCATCGTTCATCAAAACTATGTGTGTACTTGTACCACACTACCATTCACTTTAGTTTTCCTGTTCAAAAAATGTCATCGGGTCTAGAGTTGTGACATCCAAAGTACTGTCAATAGAGGGCTTGAACAACCGCCAAACTGGACAAGTGTTCCTCGAGGACATAATGGTTGTCTATAGCACCTACTTGGACAAGGCAAACAAAAGTAGATCTATTATGTGTGCTGACATGACAGATAAGGACGCCATGATGATAGTGACACTGATTGTTCCTCCACAACTTGTCTAGAAACATGTAGAAAATATATTGTCGCGTAATGGGATATCCATGATAAATTTTAATATATTTCCCAAAATAGTATATGACCGTGGTGATTGTGATCGAATTATTATGCTCAACGAAACAAGCATTGTGGAAAAAATTCCCGTGGTTTGTTCAAAATATCGTTTTGTCCCAGACTTGACTATCAGCCAGCTTGCATAGAGCACTGATATTTACCCAGTCAGAACAATTGGGGCTGCTATCACACTGTCAAGAAAATTTGGCTCGCAACACATTCTCCATATAAATGATGGAGAGTCGAACAGCAACAAGGCAATGGTACCGCTTTTCATATTCAGTTTTGTCCTTTTCTTTCACATGTGCAAGTATTTCAGATAAGTTACACAAATATTGCATTGTTCCATGTTGCAGCTGCAATTGTTCGATACGTATTCATATTTTTTTTTGTCAATGGAACATCAGTTGCATAGAGGGCAGATTCCACTTATGCTGTTAAAAAATATAACAAAGAAGAGGGATGCTAGAGAAAGAATCTTTCGGACCACCCAGGAAACGTTTGTAATAGAATTGCGAGAAGATATAGTAGAGGATCTGAAGAAACTAGCTAGCTCTACAACTATTGTGCATATACATCCACAAAATCATCCTCATTTTTCTTATAGAAATAGCCTTCAACAAATTTATGTGCCTGCTTTTTTTTTTTTTTAAAGGGGAGGGTGGGGGGGTGCAGTTGTGTATTATATTGTTCAATGTATTAATCCCTTTTCTCGCATTCCCAGGTTGAAGGTATTTTAGTTGCATCCAATGTGTACTTGACCCCCTTTGAGCCTGTATGTGCAAAATGCAACTTCGCTGCTTCTGCCTCCACTTTGACAAGTGATGATACAATTGATTGTCTGTGATGCGGTGAAAAATGTCCATATATATATATGGACATTGCGTGAATGCTATTATCCTAACCGTGGGCAACACAACCATGCATTTTATGGTTAGGAAGCCTTTGTTACAAAATGTGCTTCCTGAGTTGGCGGAGTTGTCATATGAAACATTTCTACAGAAAAAGGCAAGCAGTGTCTACATGCTACGACAACTTTGGATACACAACAAATTCAACTTGAATGAGGACAATGCAATTTTGCATATCGGCTGAAGAAGGGGAAAAATAAAAAATATATCAAAGTTCAGCAGGAAACGAAAATACCTCATGTGTCTCTGTAACATTTGTTCAACATCCAGATGAATGTTCGTTGGACTTGGACCATATCTTTGTAATACCCATATATCGCATGGCATCGGTTATTTTCTACTGGGAACATATACCATATGCAAGAGAAAATGAATGCGACCACGTCTTTTATTTGTATATCAAATTGTTTGGTGCAAAGGTCGATGGTTTAAGCTCTATGGAACCTTCTAGGAACTTGCTTGCGGTTTGTTTAAAGTATGTTTGGTTCTTTCTTATTTGCTTTGTCTGTCAATTTGTATACCATGGAACTCCAACTGTTCTTTGGAGGACATGGAACAATATAATTGAATTTTTTAGCCAGCTGGCCCACACATCGGCCTGATAATTTCTATGGCGATGTAACGCAAATGTACTATGTGGCTTGCTTTAACATATTTCCTTAATCGATGAACTTGGTAAAATTATTGTTCTGAAATATTTTGAAATGAACGAATATATAGTGTGCGAAGTGCAACTGTCCAATCATAGTAACAAGAGGCTCTTAAAATTCAAATTGGTTGTTGTTTTGACATTTTTGCTTATTCGATGAACTTGGCAAAATTAATATCCTGGAATAATTTAAAATCAAAGAATATATACTGTGCGGAGTGCAATTGTGTTATCATATGAACAAGAGGGCCTTAAAATTCAAATTGGTCCTTGCTATGCTTGCGACGATAGAATTTTAAAAAAACTTTATTTTGTTTGCTTCCTTTTTTTAAAAATAAACGATTTAACATCCTTTAATAATTTAATGTAATTCACTTGTACAATATGGATAGTTAATATTAATAATTTAGTATTTGAAAATAATGTTTTTAGACAAAGTTAGATAGGATGAGCATCCCTAAACAATTGCAATCTTGAACCCGCCAGATGTGGAGTCCGCAAGTCCGCATGTCAATTTGTATATCGTGGAAGTCTGGGTGATATTTGCAGAACATGGAACAAAAGAGGCTCAAATTTCAGCCCGCCAGGCCTAGAACGCGCGATAAAAAAGTGCCCAAGTATGGAACGAGGGATCTGCATATGATCTATAAAATCTCGTCCATACTTTCTAAATTATATGTTTACTATGTATTGGTCGTTTGTTGGAAAAAATTTATATCAGTCGCTCGACCAGATTGTACAAACTTTCTCGTCTAATTAAATTCTGCAATATCAAAATTTAATATTAAAAATTTAATATTGAAAATAATGTTTTTAGATATGTTATATAGTTGATAGGGATTAGTATCTGTAAACAATAGCAAACTTGAACCCTCTAGCCCTCAAGTCCATTTGTCAATCTTTATGTCGCGGAACTCCGAGTGTTATTTGGAGGACAGGGAACAATGAAACTGCAATGTTGAGCCAACCAGCTCACAAGTCCTCTTGTCAATTTCTATATCACATAATTATGAGTGGTATTTGCACAACACGAAACAATAGAGGCCCAATTTTCAGCCCGCCAGCCCCAGAGCCCTCGATAAAAAAAATGGCTAAATATGGAATTCATACAGGATCGCTAGGGGACAGTAAAAGTGAAATTTCAATCAACAAGCCCGAGTCCACCTGTCAATTTGTATATCGCGGAAGTTTGGGTGTTATTTGTAGGGCATAGAACAATAAAACCTCAATTTCCAGCTCGCTAGGTCGCGAACCCGCGATCCAAAAAGTACCTAAGTATGGAATAAGGAATGGGCATATGCTCTATAAAATCTCATGTCCATAGTTTATAAATGTACATGTTTACTATGTATTTCTCGTTTGTCGGAAAACTTTTATATCATTCGGTCCACCAAAATGGATAAACTTTGTCCTCTGCTTAAATTCTGCAATATCAATATGTAATATTAATAATTTAGTATTGAAAATAATGTTTTTTGATATATTGGATAGTTGATAGAGATTTCCATCTGTAAACAATGGCAAATTTGAACCTGTCAGCCCTCGAGTCCATCTGTGAATCTGCATATCGTGGAATTCCGAGTGCTATTTGGAGGATACAGAACAATGAAAGTGCAATGTTCAACCAGCCATCTCGAGATCCCCTGATCAAAAAAAGTGGCTAAATATGGAATTAGTACGGGATCAATATGGAACGATAAAAATGCAATGTTCAGCGGAGCAACCCACAAGTCCTCCTGTCAATTTGTATATCGCGGAAGTCTGCGTGGTATTTGTAGGACACAGAACAATAGAGACTCTATTTTCAGCCCGCCAGGCCGCGAACCCATGATCCAAAAAGTGCCCAAGTATGGAATGAGGGATCCACATATGCTCTGTAAAATATCATGTCCATACTTCATACAGACTCATGTCCACAAGTCCGCCTGTCAATTTGTATATCGCAGAAGTCTAGGTGCTATTTGTAGGACACAGAACAATAGATACTCAATTTTTAGCCCGCCAGGCCGAGAACCGACGATCCAAAAAGTGCCTAAGTATGGAATGAAGGATTCACACAACCCATAGGTCCTCCTGTCAATTTGTATATCATGGAAGTCTGGGTGCTATTTGTAGGAAACAGAACAATAGAGACTCTATTTTTAGCCCTCCAGGTCGTGAACCCACGATCCAAAAATGCCGAAGTATGGAATGAGGGATCTGCATATGGTCTGTAAAATCTCATGTCCATACTTTATATAGACTCATCTCCGCAAGTCCACCTGTCAATTTGTATATCGCGGAAGTGTAGGCTCTATTTGTAGGACACGAAACAACAAATATTCAATTTTCAGCCCGCCAGGCCGTGAACCCGCCATCCAAAAACTGCCCAAGTATGGAATGAGGCATTCACATATGTTTTATAAAATCTCATGTCCATACTTAATAAAATCACGTGTTTACTATGTATTTCTTGTTTGTCCGAATACTTTTATATCACTCGGCCAACCAGATTGTACAAACTTTCTCGTCTAATTAAATTATGCAATATCAATATTTAACAGTAATAATTTATCGCAAGTCCACTTCTGAATTTGTATATCACAGAATTATGGGTGGTATTTGTAGACCGTGGAACAATAGACGCCCAATTTTTTTTCCCACCAGCCCGAGAGCCCCCGATCCAAAAAATTGGCTAAATATGGAATTAATACGGAATCGCTACAGAACAATAAAAGTGCAACGTTCAACCAACCAACCCACAAGTCTGCCTATATATTTGTATATCGCGGAAGTGTGGGTGCTATTTGCAGGACAAAGAACAATAGAGGCTCAATTTTCAGCCTACTAGGTCGAGAACCTGCAATCGAAAAAGTGCCTAAGTATGGAATGAGGGATCCACATATGCTCTATAAAATCTCATGTCCATAATTTATAAAAGTACATGTCTACTATGTATTGTTCGTTCTACGTAGCCCATAGGTCCTATCAATTTGTATATCGCGGAAGTCTGTGTGCTATTTGTAGGACATAAAACAATAGAGACTCTATTTTCAGCTCGCCGGGCCGCGAACCCGCGATCCAAAAAATGCCAAAGTATGGAATGGGGGATCTGCATATGCTCTATAAAATCTCATGTCCATACTTTATATACACTCATCTCCACAAGTCCATATGTCAATTTGTATATCGCAGAAGTGTAGGTGCTATTTGTAGGACACAGAACAATAGATATTCAATTTTCATCCTGCTAGGCCCTGAACCCGCCATCCAAAAAATGCCCAAGTATGGAATGAGGAATTCACATATGTTCTATAAAATCTCATGTCCATAATTTATAAAAGCACATGTTTACTATGTATTGTTCATTTGTCCGAATACTTTTATATCACTCGGCCAACCAAATTGTACAAACTTTCTCGTCTAATTAAATTCTGCAATATCAATATTTAACAGTAATAATTTACCGCAGGTCATCTTTTGAATTTGTATATCATGGAATTCTGGGTGGTATTTGTAGTCCATGGAACAATAGAGGCCCAATTTTTTGCCCGCCAGCCCAAGAACCGTCGATCCAAAAAACTGGCTAAATATGGAATTAATATGGAATCGCTACGGGACAATAAAAGTGCAACGTTCAACCAACCAACCCGCAAGTCCACCTATCTATTTGTATATCGCGGAAGTGTGGGTGCTATTTGTAGGAAACATAACAATAGAGGCTCAATTTTCAGCCTGCCAGGCCGAGAACCCGCAATAAAAAAAGTGCCTAAGTATGCAATGAGGGATCCGCATATGCTCTATAAAATCTCATGTCCATACTTTATAAAAGTACATGTCTACTATATATTGTTCGTTTGTCCCAAATCTTTTAAATAACTCGCTCGACTAGATTGTAAAAACTTTCTCGTCTAATAAAATTCTGCGATATCAATATGTAATATTAATAATTTAGTATTGAAAATAATGTTTTTAGATATGTTAGATAATTGATAGCGATTGCCATCCCTAAATAATGGCAATCTTGAACCCGCCAACCCTCAATTCCATCTATCAATCTGTATATCGCAGAACTCCAAGTGCGATTTGGAGGACACAGAACAATGGAAGTGCAATGTTGACCCAGCCAAGCTGCAGGTCCACTTGTCAATTTACAAATTTTGCGACATACAAATTGACGGTCGATATTTGTCACTGAGATGCAATATGACCATCGGGCCTTCATGTTTCCTGGCTATATCTTCTATCGTTTTTCTTTTGTAACCCGCCTGACTGCTTTCCATACTTTGGTATTTCTTGGATTCGGTTTCTCCATCATCGTTACCTTCGTACTTGTTTCCAGATATGCAATAATTAAACTTTAATGCTAGTAGCCATTTTGCAGGAACCGTTAAGATTGTCATTAATGTCTAGAAATCCAGAGAAGATTTGTCATTACTACGAATTAAACTAAGATGTGCACATAAATATGTTATCCTTTCCAAGTATTCATTTGAAAGGCGATGCAATCATTTTTTTTTCGTGCGCGGGCGGGTTGGTGCTTCCAAGAAATTTCTAATTCTTAATCTATTTTTGTCGTCACCACCACCTTCGCACTTTTTTTCTAATTGTGCAATTAGTGAGCTGTGATGGTGACAATCCATTCTGCACGAACCCTGGAAACTGTCATTGATCAGCGAAAGGCTCGAGGATATATTCCATTGATACGCATTAAACCATAATTTGCGGAGGGTTATATTATTCCTCCCCGATTTTCATTTCAAACATCGTCTCAAGCAAACATAAATTCTTAATACCTTCTGGCAGCATTTCTCTCCACACACATTAAACACATCGGGGAAAAATGGCCAGAGGTTCCACTATTCCAGACAATATTCTTACTATTCATCTCCCTCCGCCCAGGAGAAAACAACGAGATGGTCCCTTGGTACACCGAGAGATATATTTCAATCCAAAAAATTCCATGGAAACCCTGGCTGCTTAGAGAACCTGCTCACTTGCATTCATGCTTGTCACAGAAGTTGATGCCATGAATTCCGAGCCAGAAGAAGATGATCTGATAGATGATGATACGACAATGGATGATGGCAATGAAGAGAATCTTCCCACTCTTGCGCTCAAATTCAAATCAACCATAATGAACGAAACTTCCCGGATTGGCGATGGCGATGATGACAACACTAAAAGGAGTTTCAGAAAAGAAACCAATGGTGAATGCAACAACCACTTTGCAGCGCGGAAGTAGGAATTCCAAATTTCCAAATTAGTCTGTTCTGGGTGGAAGAGTTTCACTGTAAAGCAATGATATGTTGATACTCCTAGAGATATATTTCAAGCCAAAAAATTATTGATTAACATCTTCGGGAATCAAGTCCAAAACTCTCGCTGCTGCAAGGCATTTTCCTACTAGCCATCTCCTTTTGCCTAGAATGGACTAATTTGGGCCTCTGGAATTGCACATGCAAGCTGTGTTACTGAATTTTTTTGGACTATGCAAAGACGGTTTTAGCTAAGGGCTATTCCACTCGCCCTACAACCATTTTCATCTTCTTCCTCGGGGGAAGCTTGTGAAAAATATCAATTGCAGCACAGGATGATTCATCGAGGAGAAAACTACAAATATCTTGCATATTGCGGATCCCGTGCCTGTGTTTCTCGCAGATACCTTCAATGTTTTGGCCCGAAGAACTGGGTCCAATCTCTAAGCATAGATGTACAATTCTCGGTGTTTTTCTTAGTTTTTTAAATGGATTTTCTATTAAAAAATATTTTCCTTCGACTCTTCGTTGTTGCCTCTTTTCTGGCTTTAACGCATGTTCTAATTGGCATGGTTCAGTTCTCTCATACTTCTTTGATTTTTTTTTTACTTAGCTTATCTTTTCTAAGATGGAACATCTAACAATTATATGCCAATGTACTGTCTGAATCCACTAGTTTTTTATGCAAACAAAAAATGGATTACATAGTTTCAAACCAACATTCAATTCTATTTGTAATGTAGATAGAACATAGCAATACCAATGTACAATGTTGCAGCAAAATCGTTATTCTTGTTTCTAGACATGCAATTATTAAGTTTTAATGCTAACAACCCATAATGCAAGAAGTTCAATACTTGAGTTAATATGTTGCACTCATGGAAGAGTGTATGTAGAACATAGGTACACTCACACGTTCCAATAAAATCTAATCTTCAACAAAGCATTTGTTGACAATTAGTAGAAAATGAAGTTTAGTAGTTAAGTTAATATGTTACAGTCATGGAACAATGTATCAAGAACATAATTACATGGGCACGTTGCAATAAAATCTAATTTTCAACAACGCATTTGCTGACAATTAGTAGAACATCATGGTTTTGCAACAATGGGCCTTCTTTGAAACAAATTCGCCCTTACGAAAACTGCCTTCTGCCTTTCTATTTTCCCACTCTTTTATTCCCTCTAGTTTCTCTTCCTGGTTACTTAATCGTTTTTCTCCCGAAAATGCCTTGCTCCGCAGCTTCGCGGATACACACATTTTCAACAACCGCTTCGCCTTTCTTTAAATTGACCCTGTATTGTTCCTTGTCCCACAACTGGCATCCAGAGTTCCACGATATACAAATTGACAGACGGACTTGCCTGTTGGTCAAGTCAACATTGCTCAGCGTGTGGGCGGTGTTGCGGGTTCACAACTGCACTCGTGCTCTTTTATCGCGACATGGACCGAACGCCTCCCCATTCCATACCCAAAAACTTCTCCAACCGTGAATTCCTGCTAGGCAGTGTCTACATTGGACTTCTATTGTTCCATGGCCTGTGAACAATATCGTCACTTCCGCGATATACAAATTTGAAACTATTCTTAGATCATACCCTCTTCTGTATTACGTCCACCTATCATGCCCTCTTCCGTGGTGCACATATTTGCACTGAAAACTTCCGAGAAATATAATTTAACTGTCGGGTCCTCGCATATTTAGTGGAACTATTGTCACCCCATTTTGAATCCCATCTGTCCACTTTCCATACTTCGCCATTTGTTCAAATTTCTTTGGCAGATCGTTGGTTTGGCGGGTTGAAGAAATATTCAGCTTGTAGTCGTTGTTTCCTGTGCCCGTGCCCCTTTGCAATTAGCAGTTGGAAATTATATTTAAGATCTTATTGCTACGCATGTAATTAGCAATTTCCCTATTCCATACTTAGCCACTTTGCCGGAATTCCGCAAATATACAAAGCGACCGCTGAACTGCCCCATCGTGATCTCATCCATTTTACACATTTTGCACTCAAAAATTCCGAAACATGAAATTTGACCGTGCAACACTCGACTGTCCTGACTATCCCCGTAACCCTTTTTTGAATTCCGTCTGACGGATTTTCAGAGCTTGCCATTCTTTTCTTGCTCTCCGCCGTTTCCATCACCTTCGCACTTGTCTATAATAAAAGAAAATAAAAAGGTTTATATATATATATATATATATACACACACACACACACACA
>SNQJ01S0016433.1:104374-118988 GCA_010110895.2 Picea sitchensis | reverse complement strand
ATGTAGAAACCATATAGATTGTCATTGATGGGTGAAAGGCTCGAGGACATCTCGTATTGATGCACATTAAAACAAAATTTATGGGGGGATTATATTATCCCTTCCAAGTGTTCATTTCAAAATCATGAAATCCCATTCACAAGGCGTGGCCTTCACACGTTCACGAAACCTCCATTCCTTAATTGCTCTTCACCATACCCGTCACCTTCGCATTTCTAAATATGCAATAAATAAACTTTACTGCTAACAGTTCATCATGCACCAGCAATACAGATTGTCATTAAACAATGAAAGGCTCGAGGAGATTTCCCATTCATAAGCATTTAACCAAGATTTACTGAAAAGTTACGTTATCAGCTCTAACTGTTCATTTAAACCGTCATTTGTAGCAAAGCAACCTTCTCATAAACCTATGGCATCATCTCTACAAATGTTCCGTGGACATACAGTGAACATCTTCAGGCGCGAGGATCAGAACTTCCACTGGTCCAGGGCATTTTCTTATTACTCAACCTTTTCCATAGAGAACCAAGTAATTTGGACCTCCAGGATTGCTCATGCAAGTTGTGTGCTTGATGTTTTTGACTGTAAGGACCTGGTCTCTTGGTGCGCCGATAAATTTATTGCAGAGAAAAGAATTATTCCACTGCAGGACCGCTCTTTTGTTTCTTTGTTGCCTCAGGTCTTCCGCCAGATATTGAAATTGTCGGAGCCAACATTGATGTTTAGAGGAGAAGATTGCAAACAGTTCTTAGCAAAGCATAATAACGGATTGGACCTCTTGCCCATTTTTTTGGAAAACCCAAATCTAGTTCTTGAAGATATTACAAGCATGCAGGTTGGTTCATTTAGAAATCCATTTCGCGAAATTGCCTGGTTGTTTACAAGAATAACGAGACAGGAGTCCACAACTACTGTTTCCCGCATGGCTCTTTATATTTTGTATTTCAAAGTCAATGAGCAAGCCATTTTTTATTAGGGAAGGTTAATTTTCCATGAAATCTCTTCCCAATTGTTAAGCTACAAAAGGGAAAATAAATTTTATATGTCATCCTATTTAGTTTTTGCAATACCACATTTCTGTTGATTTCCGCAACTGTGTATGTCCAAGAATGTCAACTGTGAATTCCACCCAGTAACGTTTTGGTACTAGGCATTGTGGAAGCACAAGGCTTCCCATTGTTTTTGTGAGGTTTTTAATGGCTTCCTATCTGTTTTCAAAGTTTTGTTGTTAGGAGAAGATGCTCCCCGCATATCTGAACAAGCAACTAGTTTTTTGGATGAGAAGGGGACACTTGAACATTTGGATAATTACACTGTCATAAGAATTTTTGGCTCCACGAAACAACCTGCTCTCCTTCCATGTCACATTACGGACAAAATGTTTGTCGCATAAGTAGCACGTCAATACAACTACTGGTTCCATCTATTCCAAAGGAAGAAAAAAAAACCAGTTCATTCCTCTGCCTTGGAAAATAGGGGAGTTCGTGTTGAAAAACGTCAACAAAATTAACGATTTCGCAACACATTCTAGCATCTCCAACTTGAGATATGATGAAGACATAAGAGGATTCGACCCTTATGATATTTTTAGATAACATTTACAAGCACTTGGCCTCGACGATTGTTTTGTAAATAAACACCTGCCCAAAAACAGAGACAATGGCGACAACGGTCCTGCCTCTGATGTCGACAAGGTAGAGATAGTGCAAAGCTGCACTAAATTGTACATGCACAAGAGTGTTCAATCTGCAAATACCACTAAAAAAAGTACGACATCTCGGAGCATCGCTCCAATGAACCATCGCAACAACAAAGAAACCCATAGTTCTTCAAACAGAGGAGCAGATAACGACCCTCCTCAGTCTAAAATTGATAGTTCTCACAAGCTTCCAGTAGAGAAGAAGAGAAAAAAAAATGTGGAGCAGGCAGAAGAGCCAAAAATTCAGAGTGAGAACATGGAACTTGACATTGATCTGAATACCATGATCCGCTTCCTTGATCAGCCCGAAGATGCCATCCACCATAGCCATCCAATGGACATATCCGTTACTGAAAATTTTGACGAAGATGAATCCTTTGTGTTCCAGAGCACTATTTTTGATAGCCGGAACAAAAAATTGATAATTCAGGAAAAAAATGTTAAAAATAAGAAAGACAAATCTCGTTCAGAGGTTGACGTTGCCAACATGCGGCCGTCCCAAATCTATCAACTTCACACCGTGACCGAAGAAGCACTTCATGATTCCATTGGAGGCATCGAGACCGAGAATGCCAGACTGAAGGACCAAATCAAGGAATTGGAAGACACTTTCATTCCTATGCCATTGCTTGTCGATCCTTTGGCAATAGCCATGCCTGGCACCCCTGCACCCAATGTAAAAGCATCCTCCACCCTGCTCGCATCCTGTAAAGGATATGTGGAGAAAAATATAAAAAAAAGAGTGGAACTGGTTACCGAGGCGTGGAAAATATCACAAACCATCACTTCCCTTGGAACCGGGGAACATAGCTTGCTCCAACTTTTGTAGGCCGAATTAAAAGATGAAGAAAATTTCTTTTCAAAATCGGTCATCCCTTTTGGCAAGATTGTCAACACTATGACAGAAACAAAAAGAAGAGAAGAAGATCTTCCATTCAAAAACTACATCAGCCAATTGAATGCATGTTGGAAAGAAAAAGTAAATAACTCACATCTCATTGTTCAGTCATGTGAACAAGCCATATCGAAGAAATATATATTATTCACAAAACCGTCAAATATAGACTTAGCCGGGAAAACCTACAACTTCCAAGACCCCCACTTAATCGCAAACTACTTGCCCTTAACCAGACAAGAGTTCGATAAACAGGTTGCTATGTTTAAGACCTTGTCTATTCAAAACTTTTACAACATCCTTCAATTTGATCAAGCTCGCGTCCACGACTGGCTAGTCAAATATGCAATATAGAATGAAGAAATTCATCGGGCTCTCTCTAATCTCTCTATCAACTTTCGAGAATTAGAAAACGAACTTTTCAACATAAAAATCCGGAATGAGATCAACATCGCCCCAATGAGAGGCTACATTGAAGAATGGCTCGAAAGGCAATTGAAACAGGACCCCGACGAAAGGCAACAGGCAGTTGCCAACATTCCAACAGCCCTGGAGGACATCCTTGAAATCACAGTCGTCGACGACATCCAAAAGCAAATAGCCAAAGGGCTCATATGTACCCTCACTGTAAGTTTACTCATTGCATCCTTCTTTGTTTATCAACTCAGTTATTCTAGTTTCTTAAATACATATGTATAGGCAAACACTTATACCTTTCCATTTATTTTATTTTGCAGCTATTGCACATCTTCTTTCCACAATCCTGTTTCTTGTACATATTTCTCTAATGGTCCGCGGGAGCTCCAATCCCAGACTACATGACAAACGCATTGAAATTCTCGTTTATCTGTAACAGACTTTAATTTTTTTGTATATTTCAAAATTTCCAGTAGTATGTAACAAGCTTTTATTTTTTGACATATTTCAAATAAAAATGCTTTAAATTTTTTACATGTTATAGACTCTATTCTTATCTTTCACCAATCTGTATGACAAATGCATTTAATTTTTAATATGTTACTAACTATTATTCTTATCCTTCAACACTTTGTATGGCAAATGCATTTACTCAAGAATGCAACCGTCATTTACTTATACCCCATGTTCACAAATGCATTTAAATTTTTATATTCCTTATCTCTTATTAATTTTATGTCATCATATATTTTTATCTTTCACAAGTCCATATGGAAAAAGCATTTAAATTTCCAAATTTATTCTTCCACTGTAAACAAATTTTTACTTTGTTATATACTTTAAAAAAAAATAGGTTTGCTATATACTTTCCAAAAATAGACGGTGCTCTGCCTGCCAACCAACATTTCTGTGATATAAATCTTGCACACAACATTTTCGTAATATACATTTTGCACCCAACACCGTTTCATTTACAATTCGATCCCATTTTCCACAATTTGCTTTCTAACCTTGTTGGCAGGGATTGTGCTGCCACGCAGCATTGTTTTAATTCACGACCAGTGTTAGACTCGAAATGGTTATCCACATGTTTTCTTCTTTTTTATAATTCGTGAGCACCCAACCACACAACACCAAATGGCCAAATTCCAGTACATACTACAATTTTAATTTTCGTACATTTCTACGGGCTCACAAATACTTCTCACGCATATTGAATTCTATTGAGGGCAAGAAGAGAAGGCCGAATACAATTCTCCCAACAAATATATTGCTCGCAAAGATAAAGTTGGTCTTTAAAAATGAAATATAAACTATGTGTCTTATCAACATGCCTAGAATGCAGAGGAATGATTGCTTCTTTTGAATTGTTGATCACAAATAGACTAGTGGCTTTCTCGTGCACGTTGGTGGCTACTTGACCTGGCGGCTCCCTGTACTAAACCCGTGGCTCTTAGATTTAAATGCATCAAATACCAATCCCTCTAAAGTAGCGCCTCAACCAAAAGCTTCAATTAAAACCAATCCTCAACATGTTTCCTTCAGTTGGCATGTTCCCATTCATCGGTTCCAGATAACAATTTAAAGACAGGACATCAAAGGGAGATAGTTGTTGTTGCAGAGAAGATTGCCAGCACACAATACTTATTCTAGGGAGACAGTTAAAAGCCCTATCTTCTCCAAAGGATTCCATGGACTGGTCGTATGATATAGACCATGGACAATCAAGCTCTAGTGTGTCTCCTTTTGTAGGGAAAGAATCATTTTCCCAAAGTAATTATCTTCCTCTCCTAAAGAATCTCAGTGTTCTTTCTACACAAAACTTCAATTCATACAGTCATCAATATAAATTGCAAACAATTTACCTCAATTAGATGTCTCAAACCTTTCATGCTGCAAGCTCAGAATCTCTCTAGAGAGCGTTCTTGCTCGTGGCTCTTCCTTTGACAGGATCAGATCAATGCCTCACTCTGGGATTTTTCACATATTCACGCTTCTCCCCCGGTTCGACTTCTCACATTTTCACATCTTCTTGCATGCGAACAGATTGGCTACACGTCCCTCTCCTCAAGCTATCGAACTAGTGGAAAAATAAAAATAAAAAACCAAATGGCAGGTTTTATTTGCAGATAGCTAGCGCATCAGATGGGAGGTAGGTATCATAAGAACTTCTTCACAGGCACATATAGGCATCACAATGCTCTGATACCACTATTAGATTCATAATGAAGAAAACAATAGAAACATAATGGAAATCAATGAAGCAATCAAGAAACCATCAAGAAACCATGATGAACAAAGATAAATAAACACTGGCAGAAAAGACATATTCTATATTCATTAATGCTTGAAATAATCATATACATAGACCTACATATATAATACAAGAAGACCATAACTGTCATGTAACTATATAACATTTAGGTAAACTAACTAACTTATGATTAAAATTTTAACATAGAAAATTTCAAAGATAGTAAGACAAGTGTTTAAACAACATCAATTCCTCAAACTTTACCTCTTTATATCTTTTCATTTGCATGCAAGATATTATTACTAATAAGTCACCCACATTCTAAATCTTTTTTTATCAAACTCGCAACATATTACAGATTTCATATTAGTTCTTCATGGCTGGGAAAGTCAAACAAAAACTTATTCATTTATTCAAAGAAAAGTCAATTTTTTCTAAGTATCAATGCATGCCAAACTTTTCCATCAATTTCAATGTAGAAAAACCAATCATTGTTATCTTTAGCATATTTTCAACTATTTTCTACTTCCAATTTCTACTTAAAAGAGCTCAGCCCACAAGGTCACACAGGTTGGGTGAGTTCAGGGGTATTCCAAATGAAATCTAGAAGAGAGGCCAAGTTGGGAAGACACATACTAGAATTCTAGAAAAAAGGATAATACGTACATAAGAAATTCCCAATAGACCAGAACTTGGTCATAGTTGAAGAAAAGCCAGCAAGGACGTTTTTGCCACACATCAAATCAAAATGAAGCTGGCGACAAGGTGTATGAGTGAAAGCCCCAATATATGAGTGGTATCTTTCAAAAATAATCGATTTGCAAGCTCAAAGAATTCCCATGATTGTAGTTTGACTGGCTTCGATAAAAACTATGAGAGCAAGATACAACCGAGAAAATTTCAATGATAGGAGAGCAAGATACAACCGAGAAAATTTCAATGATAGCTCTAATCTACAAATTTGTTAAAAAAAAAAAAACATAAACTGACACACTCTAATTTTCAGCAAGCTAAGGCCATCAATTCCATCTATTAGGTAAGCCCACAAATGTCATTGTTGTCATGGTACTGAGTGTAATGGGTTCATGGTACTGAGTGTAATGGTTCTATAAAAGAATCTGGGGTAGGACTCTTTTCACACATTCACCATGCCTGTCTCAGCTCGAAGTATAATATGATTTAAGCCATCAAAAGAATATACATAAAAACATTAAAAAAAAAGCGCAAAGTGTCTTAATGTTTCCCTTGCACAAGGCATGCTGAAAATAGTTCAAAATCAACCAACCAAGGACTGTATTTTGCTTTCCCATTTAAGTGAATTCACACAATTAGCAGGAAGTGCAAATCACGCCCATAAGAAAAACAGAGTGTGTAACCTCAATGCAGATTAATTGGAAGCATAAAACATAGAGAGACATACACTTACATAGTTGGATTTCTCCTGCTTTCATTCTTCACATTAATCTTATCCAAAATACTATGACGCACAATGACATACAAAGTTGGGAAACAACATTTGTATTCAAAATGATTTTCCAACATAATTTCATCAAGCATCTATAGGCATTACCCTACCTAAGAAATTGATTTAACTAGAATGCCAACACAGACGTGTCATTTTGGGCATTTCACAGGCTCTATTCATGCTTCCTCAGAAATCATGTTATAACAGAACTACATTCATGGCAATGGCAATGTTATAAAAGAGCAGTATTCATGTCATTCATAGCCAAACAAGACTTCAATGGCAATGCTATAAAAGAGCAGTATTCATGTCATTCACAACTAAACAAGACTTAAGAATACAATTTGATTCATTCATTTTTATTTTTATTTTGAAAATAATAAGACGGACATGATCACAGTAAATTGGGCCTTCTCCCATCTTTCTTAAAGCTTAATCTATCTCCCGGCCTCTTTATTTTTAGACAAACACGTTGTCAAAAATGTTAAGTGGAAGTGATCTCGTGGTATTAAATCTCATAAATCTCATGGTATTAAAAAAGGGTAGTGACTGCCAACCAGAGCTGGTACAGTGTGAATCTACCATCAATTTTACTTGTGACAAAATGGGGTTTTCTTTAAAATCTGGTAAGTGAGATGTGTGAAATATATATATATTTCTGTATTTCCTTAATTAGCCAACTACACCCTAGGAGAGATTGATAAGCGGAGGGATCGAGCACGTAACCCTAAGATGCCAGAGACCCGCAATTTCAAGATTAATATCTGATATCTATCCTTCATCAAAGGAATTAGACATGATGTGTTTTTCTTAGACATCAAAGGAATTCCTTTGATGTATGAAAACATCAAAGGAATAGATCACCAAGCCATGGATACCAAGGAATGTGTTTTTCTTAGATCATCAAAGGAATGTGTTTTTCTTAGATCACCAAGCCATGGATACCAACAAGAAGATTACCATAAGCGAACTTTGAGTTTATCTTCTGATATCTATCCTTCATTGCAGGACCACTGTAGCGTGACCAAGTATGAAAACATCAAAGGAATTAGACATGATGTGTTTTTCTTAGATCATCAAGCCATGGAATCCCAGATCGTGGCTACCAACAACAAGATTAACATAAGCGAATTTTGAGTTTATCTTCTAAGACAAGGATATAAGAACAACGACATTACAGTTCTGACAATGTATAAAGGCCAGATGACTGAAATTCAAACACACCTCAGTGACCGCCTTTGTCCCAGGAATAGCCAGAACGAGAGGATAGATGATGTCGCTTCACCTACTTCTCGAGTTTGTTCTGTGGATAATTATCAAGGAGAAGAACCCAATATTATCATATTATCTCTGGTGAGGAAATATTGGGTTACTCAAGATAGTGAACAGGGTCTGCGTGGCACTGTCGAGAGCCAAGACCGGGCTTTACATCTTTGGCAATGCAGAGCTTCTAGCATCTAAAAGTACTCTGTGGGAGTCAATAATTCAGAAATTAGAGAATTTCAATTCCGTTGGACGGGCATTAACACCGACTTGCCAAAACCATCCACAAACAGAAATAAAAGTTTCTGTAGCCGAAGATTTCAGACAAATGGAAGACGGAGGTTGCAGAAGACCATGTGAATATCAGTTAAAATGCGGCCATGCTTGCCCGAGGCAGTGTCATCCATCTGACCATGACTGAATCATATGCCCCAAGCCTTGTCCGAAAAAATGCGTGACATGTGGTCATCAGTGCACGGATATTGTCCTCATGCGTGACATGCCATTTCCCCACATATTGTCCTCCTTGCCAGATGCACGAAGACATGCCATTTCTCCAACCAAAAAGTCGAAGACCTTGCAGACCCTGTAAAGCAAATGTTATCAAAGTCTTGCAATGTGGACATCGGGAAAGTTCTGTCATTTGTAATATACATATCACAAATTATTTTTGTTGTGCAGTGTCTTTCGACTCTAATTAATATATGAACCTTCTGAATTTATTTGCTACGCAGACCTCAATGTAGATCGCCTATCAGAAGAACGCTGCGATATTCAAACATTGTGAAGACGAAGTTGCAACAGATTGAAGAAGTGAAGAAGCGAGTTATTGGATTCGAAAAAGTGAAGAGAGGGAACGATATGCTCAAGGTGAAGAAATATATGGAAGCGAACCAAGAATTCATGGAAGCTCTCAGCAGCAATCCAGGGCTTAGGGAAGCCCATTTGGGCCAGGCGTGTGCTCTCTGTGAGTTGCTTGTCCATACCAAAGCAATACAACATCTCTGTTTTATCATAGAGCACAGCACCTACAAGACACTCATGCTGGAAAAGCTTCCAACACTAAGTCTGAAATCTGGTTTAACCATCAAAACCGTTAATTCTAAATTAGTACATAATGAGATGATGACCGTGAATCGAGTTAAACGACAGGTTATTGAAGTTATCTCTGCAACTTTGCACAATATACCGTCCGATTCGCGCCACGAGGACCGTCTCCTAGGCGTTAGATCTGTGCCACGTGGAGCTAGGTGTAAAATCCGTACCATTTTCATTGTATGTTCTGTTAACCGGGCCGTTTGATTGTCAACGCGTGGCTTTATTCAGGTCGTAGATTTTGGCCATTCAATCATGGACATGTGGCGCTCTCCAGGCTGTAGATCTTGACCATTTGATCTTGGACACGTGGCGCTCTCCAGGGCATAAATTTGGGCCGTTTGATCGTCGACACGTGGGGCTCTCCTGGGCGTAAATCTGACCCATCCGATTTGTGCCACGTGGCATTCTAAGGCCGTAGAAAGGGGCCGTTCGATTGTCGACATGTGGTGCTTTGTTGACCCTAGATCAAAACTATCCGATTTTCGACACGAGGCCCATTTATGACCGTAAATCAAGGTCGTTCGATCGTCGACACGTGGTGTCTCGCAGCCGTAGATAATCGGACGGCTCAGTTGTTAGATTATGTTCAGTCTGGTCATTGTCGAATGATACATTTGCCGAATGCATCGGGCAACTGATAACGAGGTTAAAGCAGAACAACACTGTCTCCTTCGCCTCCATCGCTCCCTTCGACGACCAGGAGGTGCAGATAGTTCAAAGTCTAATGGCTTCAAGCTCTATTGGTATCTTGATTGTTACTGATTATCAATCATCATTTGATCAATGATTGTAATGGGCTAACTATTTTTATACAGTGGTATATACTATAACTAAATCTATATTCCCTTTTGATTGTGCCTTTCTCTGGGATTAATAGATCTATATTCTTAAAATAAATACAAACATCTCAAGTTTGTGGCAGAAAAATGAACATTTTTGTGCTTGTGCTTCTTTATATGCTCTGTAAAGGCATTATTCCCTGTCAGGGTTTTGTTACTGTGCTGTTAATTTCTTCATGGATGCATTACTGTGTTACTGTCACTGGGTTACCCAGAGGATGCATGTTAATATGTCTACTGGGTCGTAATTTTGTGGACATAAATCCATTGCACTGTCAATATGGATGGATGGATTTAAGAGGTGCAGGGAATGATTGAGAAGGAGAAATGGAGTCGTTCAACCTGGCATATCCAAAATGGATGATGAACTTTTACTTTATCATTCATTTTTGTTTAATAATAGAAACCCTACTATAACACTACTATCTCAGAATTCGTATCATCACCGAAAGTCAATAGTAGCAGACAATTTCTGTCAATTTCACTCAAAAGACAACAATCTCAATGAATTGACTAAGTCTATGGAATGGAAGTAGTGGATGTAATCATACAACCAGAAGAGCATTAGTTTTCGCTTGAGCTTAAGATTTGTTTTTTTAAAATTTAATTAGAGTTTAATATTTGCTTTCTTAAAATTTAATTAGAGTTTAATATTTGCTTGGCTTTTAGCTTGAGTAGCATGTATGTATGTACATGAGCTTGTTTTATTTTGGGTTTTGATAAAATGTATAAGTAGCATTCATGAATACATGTACATGGAGCTTGCTTTATTTTGGGTAGGCATATGCCGTGCTTTTTTACATTTCACTTGAAGGTTAAGGCTGGTGCACATGCTTTTTTACATTTCACTTGAAGGTTAAGGTTGGGTGCACTAAGAGTTAGTAACTGTATTCTCTATTAAACATTAGCATCTTGTTGAGTCTATAAAATCAAGACCAATACACTCTTTGTGTAACAAATAAAATAAACTCTTTGTGTAACAAATAAAATAATTGATAAGATAAAAAAGGAGTTTGGAAGACTCAAAGCTACAAGAGTGTAACAATTATCACCACTCCCTAAAATGCATCATACAAAAACTTGAAATATCTAATCGAGTTCATGTATTGTGTTGTATATGATTTTGGCCCTTGGATGTGGTCATATGAATGCTCAATGTAACCATGATTGTATCCACACTAGTAATCAAGTTTTACTTGGCATTAGATGTCCACATCTTCAAGAAGATGTGTTTGAGTAGACACAATCTATAATGGCTATGTGCTTTGGTGGAGATTAAAATAAGGATTGTGCATGATGTTGTCCAATTTATAGGGCAACATTTGACTAAATATTTGCTTAGATATATAAAGCCATTATGATATCTTATGTTCTATGTACCTTTTCATTGAACGAGTAAAGTTGTCGATATTTTACTCAATAGTTAAACCATTTTGTTTTAAAAATATTATAACCCATCCAATGAACATAGTTGACACTTGCACACATTACATATATATGTGCAAAAATGTACACATCCATGAAAAGGTAATGCTATCTCCATAACAACTTTGAAGATTGGAGTGAACTTTGAAACAAGGACCAAATATTTATAAAAATGTACACATCCATGAAGAGGTGAGGCTACCTCCATAACAATTTTCAAGATTGGAGTGAATCTTTAAACAAGGACCAATAAGATCAACCATGTAAGCACAATGCTCCACCCTAGGTGTGACAAAAATATCTCCACTCATGCAATTGTTCTACCATGCTATAAGAACCTTATAGTGAGGTATGGTGGACTTTACTCTTTCTAAGTTATAAAATGTGAAATGTGTGAATGGAATACAAGAGACTATAACTGCAAAGCAGACAAACTAGCTAGAATGGTGGTAGCTTATCCCTGAAGAAAGAGATGTGTCGGCTACACTCATGCATAAGAATTTGATTACAAAGAGGCTAATAGCTAGATCTAAGGGCTTGAGGATTGCCACATGGTGTATATCCGAGGGTTCGTAGCTTGCCACATGGTGCAGATCCGAGGGATGGTAGCACGCCACATAGTGAGAATTCGATGGCCGAATCTGAGGGCTTGAGGATTACCATGTGGCATAGATTCGACATCTAGATCTGAGAGATGGTAGCTTGCCACATGGTGTAAATCCGAGCACTGGTAGCTTGCCACATGGCACAGATCCAACAACGAGATCCGAGAATTGGTAGCATGCCACATGACACAGATTTGATGGCCATATTTAAGGGCTAGTAGCATGCCACATGGCGCAAATCCGATGACCCAATATGACAGAGGTAGCAAGCCACATGGTGCAAATTTGATGGCCATATCCGAGGGTTGGTAGCTTTCCACCTGGTGCAGATATGAGGGTTGGTAGCTTGTTGCATGGTGCAAATACAATGACTATATCCGAGGGTCATTAGCATGCCACAGGTACCAGATCCGAGGGTTGGTACCACACTACATGGTGCAGATTTGACATCCTAATTCAATGACCCGATCTGACAACTAGTAGCACTCCATATGACACATATATGACAGTTAGATCCAAGGGCTAGTAACTTGCCACATGGTATAAATCTGAGGGTTGGTAGCTTGCCGCATGTTAGGGACCTAACCTCCCTAACCCCTCACGTATGTAGAATAATACATTTTCCTTGTAATAAAGGTCGACATTAGTTTATAAGGCCTATTTAATAAATGTGAACAAGTCAATGTAAGAACACATAATATAAGTTTATGCTTCTAGAAAGATCTTCCATTAGAATGTTCTTTAGAAGATAGAATTAGTATAAATAAGAGTAGGAGACATGATAAGTCTTTGTCTTGAGATGGAAAGTAAACATTGCTTTCTTTGAATAAAGGTATCATTGTTGGTGTTTCTCTTCTCAATATTTGTTGTTCCATTAATATCTGTTGAATATTCCCATGTCTACATTTTATATTACATCTGGTACCTTACAAGTGGTATCACAGCACTTTCCTTGGCAAGAATTGTGGGTAAATTTTTTTTCAGGGTAGAGACATAATCTGACATCTTAAAACTATAGTGATTTTTCGTTCAATGCATAAATCCACGGTCGGGGAAGCATGCATGCAGGAAATACAAGATCTTTTCAATCTCACATTGTTGGACACCCTTGTAACCCCTGTTGGCACCCCTTCAAGTGGAAGTGCATCAGACAACACTTGTATATGTACTGACCTAGGTATCCTGAAACCCTCCATAGATCAACCGATCGACTGCTTGACTGCTATAGTGCCACCGAGAACAACACTCGGGAAGATACTCTCTAGTACCTGGGTAACTGGGTAGTATGGCTAAGGGTACGGTTTATCCTCCTTAGTTGGCGCCCTGAGATATTGGGCCGAGTACTACTATTTGACCTCACACGTATATCAGAGAGCTATAGCATAGGGAAAACCCTTGTCTATAGAAACCATGAGCACCCTAGCCCTTGGGACGGAAACAAAATAGAAACATACAAGATCTATTGTCATGAAACACTTCCTCCTACATTCGGGTTGCAAAATTACTACACATTTCTTCTTGTTAATAATGTGGGCATTTCACCACTTTAGTATTATTCAGATCAGAGTATAACTCTGCAGGAGTAAAAATAAAGTATAGTGGTACCACTGACACCCTTATTCGAGACGTATCCCATTGGATTCCTCTCCTCGACTTGATCACAGTGGTACATCTAATTTTTAATCCTTTTTTTTTAGTGGACCCGACCTCCTTCCCAATGTCCTTATTTGCAACCTATCCCATTGTATTCCCTTTTTTTCCCTAATCTTCATGGTACCTATCACTTATAAGTATTTATTTTATGTGGTCCCACCACCCATTTCCCCTTCCAAGCACCTGTGAATCTGACGCATAATCTGATGTTGAATCCAAGAGGAATACTAGGTCTCCTTTTTGCAACTTCTTCTGCTTGATGTGTCTATCATGCCAAGATTTGTCGCGTACCTTCTATACCTATTGATGGAATCTTGTGACAAATCTATCTTCCTCGAGTGCCACTAACAGTGCTATCCTTTCTTCTATTGTGCCAAAATATGTTAATTCGGTCATTGCAGCAATGCACATGATGAGTACAATGAATTCCATGGACATGTCTGCTTCTTGTCCATATACTAACTAAAATGGTGTATATCATGTTATCGTCTTACATGTAGTTCTATAATCCCACAATACTGCAGGGATTCTTAAATCCCAATCATCCCTTCCTACATTACATATTTTTGTCAATGTGTTCTCCAATATCTTGTTGAGATCTTCCAGTGTCTCGTTTTCTTGAGGGTGATAGGGTGTACTCTTCTGGTGGTGAATATGAAATTCTTCTGTCGACACTGCAATAGTCATATTCAAGAACCGAGTCCCCTGATCGCTCAAAAGTATTCTAGGCCCTTCGAACCTTGTAACCACATTTTGAAATAAGAAGTGTGTTGTTGTCTCTGCACTGCAATCCACAACTGGTTCTTCTTCTGCCCATCTCGTCAAATAGTTTATCGTGGTGATTATGTACCTGGCTCCTGATCTCCTTGTAGGCAGATTAATTGGTCCAATGAAGTCTATTTACCACTTATCAAATGCCTGCAACGTGACTTGTGGATTCAAGGGCATCTCATCCCTTCTGGATGGCCTTCCTACTCGCTCGAAAATGTCGCAACTCT
>SNQJ01S0016433.1:57475-86123 GCA_010110895.2 Picea sitchensis | reverse complement strand
TATATATATATATATATATATGCATGTTGGCACATTTATTCATGGAATATAGTCCATGACGCACACGAAATATGTGTGTTGGTCATATCAGATACCATGTGATCATATATTATGGGTAGAGGGCTTAGCCCTCGCCCTTTTTTTCCACCCATTCAAAACCTTAAATAACCTTAAATATAAGTCACCACATATATGATTAAGACTCATGTGTGTGGTGAAATGGTAATGGATGCTTCTGTAAGGTTATGGGAGGTAGTAGGTTCTATCCTTTGGCCTCCAAAATTTTGAAAAACCTTACCCATAAATGGCCAATTGGAGGCGGCCACATGGCAACCTCTCATTGGTCTATCATTGGCACATGCCGATCTACAATTGGTCCACCTATGCCACACAAGTTTCCCAGTCACCTCCTTGGTTGGATGTACAAAGTGCCATGTCAACACTGTATGGTTGTACAGTCATGCCACATGTCACCTTTGCATTGGTGACAAATGTCACCTTGACTTTTATCTTTGACTTTTTCTTGATTTGACTTGAACTTTGACCATCCGCAACTTTTGCATATGAACTACATTTGAGGTGACTTTTATACCATTGGAAATCTATCGCCGAGATCTACACAATAAAGTGGTTTTCAAGAGCATTTGAGATGGTCAAATTTTGATCTTTTCTAGATCCGCCTGGACCTTTGTAAGCATTATGGATCATCCTGGACCTCTGTGAGTGTTCCTAGATCATTTTGGATCAAGTGGTCCCAATGAAATCCTTATTAGAAACCTATCCCATTGGATTCTTCTCCTTTCCTTGATCGCAGTGGTACCTCTCATTTTAAGCCTTTTTTTTTTAGTGGACCCGACCCCCTTTTCGGTGCCCTTATTTGCAACCTATCCCATTGTATTCCCCTTTTTTCCCTGATCGTCATGGTACCTATCACTTATAAGTCTTTCTTTTATGTGGTCCCACCACTGATTTCCCCTTCGAGTCACCCCTCCTATCCAAATGGCCAACACTCGCAACCAAGATCTGCAAGTTTCCATCAACCATAACAAGGAGACCATCCAAAAAGCGACTTCTAATATTGCTTCCATCAATTCCCTCTTTGCATAATTTCAGGACCAAGTCCAACAACAATTTGATGCTATGGATGCCAAATTCATGGGCGAATTTGACACCCTCAAATCTACTATTAACTAGTTGTTAAACCACTCCTAGGACCCTTCCTCCTTGGAACACCCATCTATGGTCTTTCAATCCAACTCCTTTCATCGTGACTCCCATATTCCCATAGTTGAGGTCAATAAATTTGATGGCTCTGATCCCATGGGTTGGGTCACTCAAACAGAGCATTATTTTTCTTTGCATGGCATTACCGTTGAGTTGGAAAAAATTCGTTATGTTATTCTCTATATAGATCCCGAACACTGGAAATGGTGGCAATGGTGTAAAAATGCACACCAGGGGTATGTTGTGTGGATCTAGTTTGTTGCAAAGCTATATGAGCACTTTGACAGTGACACCCACTATTTAGGCCCTTTGACCAAGTTGAAACAATCAAGCATAGTGGAAGACTTTATAACTTCCTTTGAGCATTTTTCCTTCAGAATGAATGGAATGACATATGCCTTCTTTTGGAATGATTTATCAGTGGCCTAAAGGATGAAATTTGAGCCCTATTCCTCATGAATCACCCTCATAATTGGTTGGAAGATACTGAACATGGAAAATAATCACAACATATTGTTTTTTCCCAGAGCAAAAAAACCCTCTTTTCTTCCTCACCCTCGACCCACTAAAGAGCACTAAAGGATTATATTCTTTGTGTTGTGTATGGGTCGAAGAGGAAGGTATATGAATGATCAAGCAAGTAAATGGGGAATAATTTAAATGATGTGTTGAGGTGTTTATAAACCTTCCAAATCACCATAGCAAAATACATGACATAGATATGTGGTATCTCAGAGTCAATGAAAGGATGCATTATGTATATGTGGCCATGGTTATTTGTAGATCGGTTTATCAATAATATTTGACTCCATTATAGCTTGGTCTGTTAGATGATACGTATACATGGACTAATAGTTTCATTCCATTTAATATGAATGGTTTTTGGAAGTGATTGAATTGTTGGTAAGATACAAAACTCTAAGATCATTTCATGAGTTGTTGAAAATGTTGCAATAAAATATAATGTGCATAAATACTAAAATTTTGTTTGGTTGGATGAAAGTTGAGAAAGACTATGGGTGGAGTGGTCATGCATATGGAAATGGTGTAAGCTCGTAAGGAATATTGATACCTAAAACTGTAAGAGCCAAACATTATGAGAATGAATCTCATACTTGGGAAATTTGATTTCCTATATGAAACAAAAATTGAATTAATAAGTGAAATAATGATATCCCATGATGATGGTATTCGTGTGATACAATGGAGACCATGGAAATGAAGATGGAAAGATTGGGAAGAAAAATATTGTTATTACATTGGAACCCTATGGTTTCCACAGGTTACAGACTGCTAGCAAATGTCTGGTAGTAAATTGGTACTCTTCTTGCAAGTGAAAATCTTGTCAAATGATGGATCACCCGAGGGACTTTGTAGCAGTGAAGAGGATGTCTAATCCTAGAGGTTCAGTATAGAAAATAAGAGGCAACTTAAAAATTCATATGGCATAGTGGCTAGATTCATGAGGGTGTGTCAGAAAAGGGTCCGTGAGATGAATTATTACCCGTGGAAACTTTGTGAAGCACATGATAGCCATATAGATAAGTGTTTCTTATGGTTACAAACTTACTCTTGAATAAATATTGCATTGTGGAGCTGGGGACTATTATGGAAAAGATAAATTCTATATGATAATGGATATGATGTGTATGTTTTCATGATGGTTGTATAGAACAACTAAAGAATGAAGACATGAACTGAATGCTTGGAAAGAAGAGAAACATAAGGAAACGAGACTCAAGGAAAAAGGAATGGAATGAGTAAAATCCATCGGATTTGTTCCAACTTAGAAGAAGCAAAGTGGAGTTGAAGGAAGCAATGCGGAAAGCACATTTGCAACTGGTTGAAAGTTTGGAGTTTTCATTATCATAGTTCGAGTTCCTGGAGCCACACTCTCAGACTTCTTGTTTGACCTTGTGTTGGATCCCTCGAGGGAAGTGGTAAAACATAAGGGGATATGGTGTAGAGAAGGGGGTACACTTCCTTGGGTTGTGCAGATTGAGGGGAATGAGATCGAATTGGTTGGAATTTTTGTGGGAATCGACAAATTGTGAAAGTGGTTGCAGTTGGAATTCCTGGAGCCACATCTCTAAGACTGCCTAGTCGATCTTTGTTGGGGACCTTGAGGGTAGTGGTATATCCTAGGGGAATACATAATAGAGAAGGGGGTACACTTCCTTGGGTTGTGAAAACTAAGCGGAACGAGAGATTGTTGGTTGGAAATATTGCAAGAATTATAAATTGGGAAATCACTAGGTACAGTTTGGGGTCGAAGTACCTATGTGTACATGTTTTGGGTTGGAGTGCCTATATGAATATGTTGGGTTGGAATGCATGTATGACATTAGGCTAGATAGATTATATGTTGATTGAAGGATAGATAGGCTATCATTGTGATATGTATGTACTCATGTATGGTGTTGTGCACTAACAACAATGGAATAATAAGGGGGAGGGGATGTAACATCTCTAGTTTTAATCCCCACAAATTATAATGTAATTTAGGTTGGTTAGTGGATATGTTTTGGGAGAAGAGCTTGTATTGATTAATATGGTTGAGGCTAAAACTATGTGTTAATGTACATTGAAATATTTAATAAAAATAATAATTGTTGGGTACGATACGATAGGGACAATAATGATGGGGGGATATGATTCCACCAAAAAGGGGGTTAAAGGGGGTACAAGGAGAAACCCATGTCATTTTTCCCGAGTTAATGTGTCATTACCATCTAATCCTTATTTAACTTATTAGACACTCAATAATTGAATACATGTAAGAGGTTTGGTGAGGAAGTCACCTCACCTAGTTATTGAGAGCTTGGGTCTGAGTACAATCAACCTTGGTAAATGTGAGGGTCGACATGCATGGGATAAAAGGAAATTCAAATGGGAGAAGGGGACAATTTTACTTGTTGATTTTGGGAGAACAAGAGGGGAGTTGGGTGTTGATAAGAGCACCAACTATGTTGTGCTTGAGGACAACCATTATGGTTGTGCTTATGCTGAAATTTTGACTAGTGTTCCTATAAAAATGGGATGTGTGTATGTGGTGCATTTTCCTATTGAGGAAATGGATTAAGAGCCTTGAGAAGGCTCTTGTGAGAAATCCTAGAGCAACAAAAATTTTCTTAAGTCCCTAGTTGTGATATTAGTATCCAATTGAATGCACTAGAGCCTTGGAGGGAAGTGGGAAGGCATGAGGGACTACACAACAAAGAAGGGGGATAGCATTCCTTGGGTTGTACAGGTTTAGGGAAAGAGAGATGGTAGGTTGGAACTGCTATTAGAGTAGAACCTTGGTTTTGGGGCTGCAGAATGTGGAGCGTGAAAACCAATAGGGCCAGATCTCCTTATGCACTCATAGTCTTAGTTGGGGGCTAACTTGCTATTGAGAATTGGAACAACAACCCTATGGTTGGGAGGAATGTCCTTCGTACACAAAAAAATGGTTATTTTATAAACATATAGGATTTTTTTTATGTTTATTATGTTAATTCCGCTATGTAATGTGTTATATGAATGTTGTTGTGTTTTCTTGAATGGTTGCATTCACTTTTTTAAATGTGTTGTTAGTTGCATGAGAAAAATTATGGTCCTGCTATGATCCAGATTTATGAGCAAAAATAAAAGAATAACAAACTGAATACAATAACACAAAGATACCGAGAACAACAACATATATCCAATGAACAATAAATTCTATTGAATAAATAAAATAGGCTGAAACTGTAAAACTGCAGAACTAAAAACAACTTGCTCAAGTGGTGGTAGTTATCTCTGAGAAGAGATGTGGCTTCTATGCACATCCGTCTAAGAAGAATGATTACAATGAGGCTCCAGAGGCCTTTTTAACATTACTTATGAATGCTAAAGCCCTATACATCCAAAAACCTAACCCTAGGAGATGAAAAACCAAAAGTTATGTGGGCCTGATGGGTAAGTTGGTACCTCAACTTCTCGGGGTCATAACTTTTGCATACGACCTTCTTTTTAGGCGTGTGATAGCTCGTTGGAAATATATTTTTGAGAAATACACATTTTTTCATCAAACTATGAGTCCATCTACAATTTGACTGTGGCAAGCAAAACAAACATTGTTTCGGGCCCCAAAATAGCCCTGGAAGTACAAAAAGATGTAGCGATATGAAAATATAAAAAATATGCCATTTGGATTAGGTGGGAGGCTACCAATATCCATATGGAAGATGTGTAGGGATTCAGACAACCCCGAAAGTGTAGAACCCACAATTACAAATAATTACAGAAGAACGTGCCGAAATAAAAATTGTCAAGAGGAGCCAATTGGAATACATGGGTGGCCACCAATATCCACCTGTATCATTCATCCTCCCTTAGGAAGAAATTGTCTCCATTTCATTAAGTGCCCCCATCAGGTGAGGAAAATTCTGTTGAATTTGTCCCCGATTGAGCCACTTTCCTTGGTGTAGGAGATGCACTACCTTGAAAACCTGATAAATATGGATCTTCTGTTGGCAAGTTCCCTTGACCTGTGTGTCCACTATATGATTAGTGGATGCATGTTCCATGCAATCATGGTTGAGCTTCGTTGGTGTTAAATGTTCTACGATCTTTGAGGTGTCCAATAATGGTGGAAAATATGGTTGAAGGAGGTCCACATTGAACACTCGGTACAAGCCAAGGAAGGGTGGAGTGTTGAGCTCAAAATCATTGCTACGCACATCCTTGGTGATAGTGTAAGACCCATAGAAAAGTGGGTGGAGATTTCGATGGGGCTTTGTAAGGAGCTCTTTCTGCAAATGTAACTAGACCTTGTCTCCCACAAGGAACTGGTGTGGTACCCAATGTTGATCATGTTGTTTCTTGTACTTAGCATTGGATTTCTGCAAAATCTCATGGATTTGGTGGCAGATGTGGTGAATCTGCTCAATGAATCTAGTGGCTTTTCAACCTTATACTAAACATGGGAAGATTATTCTTGTGTGGTTGCAAGAGGTAGTACAACACCAATGGGACCCAAGGGTTAGAATCCCAGCCCCACCTGAAATGGACTGTGGCCGATGGGGCTATGGAGAGCCCTGTTGTAGTTGTGTTGAACATAGGGAAGAATATCATCCCATGTACACGGATTCTTAGAGTTTTACATGCGCAGGATGTGCACAATCATCTGATTGATGACCTCTGTCTTGCCATCGATTTTGGGGTGGAAAGCAATAGATTTAGTGAGCTTGGTGTCCAACAGTGACCAAAGACTCGACCAAAATGCGTTGAGGAACTTTTTGTCCCGATATGAGGTGATGGTATGCGGTATCCTAAAATGGACCCATACACATTTGAAGAAGAGCTTGGCAGTGTCTGTCGCTGTGATGGTCTTCTTGCAAGCTGTGATAATGGCCATCTTCGAAAACTGATCAACCACCACAAATACACAATCATTGTCATTCTTTGTGGATGGAAGGACATACATGTGATCCATCGAGATGGATTCCCAAGGCCTCTTGGGAGTAGGAAGAGGGGTGTATAAGCCTTACTTATTGATGGATGGCTTAGAAATGGCACAGGTAGTGCAATATTTGATATACGTACTAACATCTTGTCGAAGTTTGTCCAATAAAAATGTTTCTGTAGAATGACCACAATTTTCTCCATGCCAAAGTGTCCTTCCATCCGACTGTAGTGAGCCTCCCAAATCATCTTTGCACGCTCACTTGTGGTAACACAAAGGTGGCCTAGATGGCATAACAGTCCATCCTCGATGTGAAAATTGGTGACATTCACTCTTATACCCAAGAGATGATAGGTGGTGGTGAATTCAGGGTCACACTGATAAAGTTGGGGCCACTTAGACGCTGCATGCCCACGAGAATGGAGCATTGTAGTGAGTGCAACAATAGGAGGGTGACTGAGGCAGTCAACGACACGATTTGTGCTCCCTTTTTTATACTTGATGTTGAGATGGAATTGTTTTAGGTACGTGGACCACTTTTGATGACGGTTGTTCTAAAACTTCCCCTATGTCTATATGAACTATAGAGGCTTGTGATTAGTGTGGATGATTGTATCCTTTCCCATAATGTAATGTTTCCATTGACAACAAGCTTGCATAATGGAATACATTTATTTGTCATAGGTGGGGTATTTCTGGACAGTAACTGAGAGTGTCTCACTATGATATGCTATTGGGTGACCATGCTGAGTGAGAATTGCACCTACAACTTATTCAGAGGCATCAATATCAATCTCAAACGTTTGCAAATCAGGTAAGGAGAGTATTGGAGTTGAGCACAAGCGATGCTTCAGATCATCGAATGCTTGTTGTTGTGCCAACCCCCATGCAAACTTTTCCTTTCCACCTCCCTTGTTTACTTGGTTGAGGACCCATGCAATATGGGAGAATCCCAACACGAACCTTCAGTAGAAGTTGGAAAGTCCCAAGAAGATCTAAAGCTCAATTAGTGTGGTCGGGATTGACCAGGCACAAATGACTTGGATCTTAGCTGGATCCACATGTACCCCATGCTCATCAACAATGTATCCCAAGTATTGGACCCTGTTCATGCCAAAGGAGCATTTTTCCAAGTTGACATATAGCTTGTGCTGCCACAGAGTTCCCAAAACCTGTTGAATATGCTGCATGTGCTCCTCCCAAGTTTTGTTGAAGATGAGGATGTCATCCATATATACCACCACAAAAGAGTTGGTGAAGGGTCTCAATACATCATCCATCAATCTCATGAAATTTGTTGGTGCATTTGTTAATCCAAAGGGCATGCGCAACCATTCAAAGAGACCTTCTTTAGATTTGAAAGTTGTCTTCCATACATCAGTTGGCTCGATGGGAACCTGGTGGTAGCCAGACTTTAGGTCAATCTTTCTGAAGAAATTTTCCCCTTTGAGTTGGTCAAGAAGGTCATCAATTCGTGGAATTGGGTACCAGTTCCTGACTGTGATTTTGTTTAATGCTCTATAATCAATGCAGAGCTGCCATATCTCGTCTTTCTTTTGAACCAACACAATCGAGCTTCCACAAAGAGAGGAGTTGGGTTGGATGTGCCTCTTTTGAAGAAGTTCTTGGATCTGGTGCTTGATTTTGTCATTTTCCATCAACGAGCGACGATACAATGGTCCATTAGGCAACGAAGCACCAGGGGTTAGATCAATTGGATGCTTGACTTAGCAGTGCGTCGGTACCCTGGTGGGTGAGGAGAAGATGCCTTTGTACTCTTCCACTATCTCGTCCACTTGCTTCTGCTGCAAAGAGAGGCTATATGTAAAGGTCACAGATGTGGCAATGACCTTCTGCTTACTACGAGCACAGATCACAAAGAAGAAGAACTTCCTGGTCTATGAAATGAACTTAATACATTGCTTAACAGAGATTAAAGAAATAGAGGTAGGTGGTGCTACCTATGGTATCCTGTATAATTCTCTACCCAAAGTAATAATAACATTGCGTGGTCTAGAATCATACACATCATGTCACTTCCACAAATATGGTTGGCCTAAAAGAACATCACAAACTTCAAGGGGAGCAATATCACACAATACCTTGTCTTTGAAGGGCTTGATGTTGTAGGGCAGACGACACTGTTGGATGATGCAAAGATCTCTTCCTTGGCGAAGCCAACCAATGGTGTAGGGTTGCAGGTGTAGTGTTATCAGCAGGTCCAGCCACTTGAAGACCTTTGATAAAATCAAGTTCTTATTATTTCCACTATTGACAATGAAATGCCACAGAGTCCCCTTTACCCACATATGTGAGTGAAAGAGGTGTTCCCCTTCCTCTAGTTCTTCTGGTTCGCTTCATTGGACTTTGGTTGTAGAGAAAATGGCATTGGGTTCGGCATCGATGATCCGATTCCCACTTTCTGGATTTGATTCAGAGTCAGAATTTTCCTCTGACTTAGAAGATTTCATCTCGGCCACTAGTTACTGCTTGGAGTGAAATTCTTCGGTGTTGTGCTAAGGGATGCCATGGTATTCACACCATTTTCCTGTGTCCTTATTCAACTTCTCATTACCCTTCTTGGGTTGCAGCTTGGACTAGTTGTCCTAAGAGAGAACATATTTGCTTTGTCCCTTGTTTTGTGGTTTGGGGTCACCTTTGCCCTGCTTTGGCTGTGAGGATTTTGCAGATCCAAACTCTCACCTCTTCTACTTAAATTTCTTCTCAATCTTGAAAACATATCTATAAGCTGCACCTAATGATGTGATGTCCAAAAACTCCATTTCAGTTTGAATGTATCTATGCAAAAATCCACGGTATTTGAGAACCAGATGTCGTTTAGAGTCTTTGATACCGAATTTGATGCACAGGGTATGGAAAATATTGGTGAAATATGGTATTGTCTGGTCCCTTTCCTGACACATCAGGGTCCATCTTGTGTACTGGTCCTCGTAGCTTCTAACATGGTAGTATTGTTATTTAATGACATCCCTAAATGAATCTCGTGTGGGGGAGACCACAAATATTGCAGATTCCTCTATGGCCCTTTTCTCAAAGTAAGTATCCCACTGGTCCTTAACATGGGGGACGACCTTGAGGAGTGCAAAAGTAATATTTTCCTTGTTGGAAAAATTTTGGACCGAAAAATACCCTTTGAGCAGATTCAACCGTTTATCTATAACATCCACATCTATCAATTTTTCAAATAATGGAATGTCAAAATTTACTTGTACCTTGAAGGGGGTTGCATGGCTGCTTGATGAAGATGTGTCTCCTGTGGGTAGTCATTGAAGGATCTGTGCAAAGTTGCCCATCATTTCATTCCTTTGTTGCACAAGGGATTCCTCGAGAAACATTTTAAAATGATCTCCTCATCCATCATCTTTATTCTCGTCCCCCATGGGTTGTTGTCGGGATCAACATGGCCAATATTGCAAAGGCTCGACTGGTTCGATTCCCAACTTCTTGTACCCAGATCTTGTTGGGGACATGCACGAAGAAAAATAAATGAAGAGCATACTGCTCTGATACCACTTATACAAATTTATGAGTGGAATGAAAAGAATAACAGACTGAATACAATAACATATATATACTGAGAACAACAATAGATGTCCAGTGAAAAATAACTTCTATTGAATAAATAAAATAGGTTGAAACTGTAAAACTGTAGAACTGAAAACAACTTGCTCGAATGGTGGTAGTCATCTCTAAGAAGAGATATGGCTGCTACACGCATCCGTATGAGCAGAATGATTAAAATGAGGCTCCAAATTCCTTTTTAACATTACTCATAAATTCCAAATCCCTATACATCCAAAAACCTAACACTAGGAGATGAAACACCAAAATTTATGTGGGCCCCGATGGTATCTCAACTTCTTGGGGTCGTAACTTTTGCATACGACCTTCATTTTAGGCGTGTGATAGCCCGTTGAAAAGGTATTTTTGAGAACTACACATTATGATATCAAAATCTAACTCTGTCTATAGTTTTATTGTGGAAATCCAAAAAAACGTTGTTAAGGGCCCCAAAACAACCCTGGGAAGTACAGAAAGATGTACTGACATGAAAACATCCAAAATAAGCCAATTGGATTAGGTGGGCGGCCACCAAACTCCACCTAGAAGCTGTGTAGGGCTTCAAACATCCCCTATAGTGTAGAAACCACAATTACAAAGAATTATAGAAGAATGTGTTGAGCTAAAAATTGTCAAGAGGAGTCAGTGGGAATAGGTGGGTGGCCACCAATATCCACCTGGATCATGCTGCCCCTTGGTTTCTTTTATATGCATGGGGCATTTTAATTCCATTTTTAGTAGGTTGGGTATGTTACATGAAATCACATAAGATATTTTATTTTTAGACACGTGACTAAGCTAGATGGATTTATATTTACTTAACACATGGCATATTCTTTCCACTTCTGAGAAACCATTTTACTTACCTCTTTATAACGAGGGTACATTTCATAGCAGTTAGTCCTTGTGTTTTCTTTCTAGTCAAGTTTTTTTTATATATATTTTATCTCGTTTATTTTCTTTATGCATGTAAAATTCCTTATAGACCATTAATCATTAATCATGCTCATGCTCATGCTCCTTCCCTATACATAATATAGGGCATAAAAACAACAAAAATAAGATGCATGGAAATATTTATATTTTGTATATTTTGTAACAATTTAAGTTATAACGAAAACGAAAAGAAAAGAAAAAATCACAATCCATGTTTCCATTCTAGGTACTTGATGTATTGAATACAACTCACCTAGATTTCAAATGCTTCAATCTCTTCTTGACCTCGTTGTTGGAAATCTAACTATATTTATTTCATTCATTTACTTCATATTTTGAGTATAGTTTTGCATGCACAAGTCCATATATATTCCATATTGAAACATCTACCATGCATCACCTTACAATGCTTGATACCAATATTAAATAGCTTCTTCAAGTGATATGTCAATTTAAATGTTTTTTAGGCTACAACTTTAAATATTCTCAATTTTAGAAAATGGTTTCAAAAAGGAAGCAAGAAACTATTTGAAGTGAAATGGAGTTGGAGTCATAATCCAACATATAACAAGGATAGTCAATGCTAGATTGTTTAACAAACTACAATTTGGTTGAAAATGAACTACTTGAATCCTTGGTAGTTTTGTTTTGATCCTCCTATATAAGATTTACAAAGTGGTGTCCAAAATGACTATGCAATTTCATGTAACAATTATAATGTTAACAATATATGCATTTAGTGATAAATATAAGGATTACAAATGCTTTGAGTGAAGATAAGGAATGAAAAAGAGAAACATGTGTTAGAAGTTAGGCACTTTTAGAAAATTACTCAGAAAACACACAATTTTATGGGTAAATGACTAATAATGTGATAAGCGACTTGTTAACCAATCATGACCTCTCTAATGCCACTACATAATTTTGATCTATGGAACAACTCTATAAAACAATGCACCTCATGTGTATATTATTTCTATTGTAAGTATGCGCTAGTCATATCATCATAGTCAAAACATATAAACACCATATTTAGGATTATTTAGAAATATATTTAACTATGTTTTTGAATTCTCAAGACAACATATGTGTCATCAATTGATCTCTTTGAACATTGCTCAGTGTGCCAGCTAAAACACATGCATTTCAAAGCCCAACAAGTCAACTACTAGCTATGGAAAGTAATTCAATAACATCTCATAGTAGAGCATAATGAATGTAGATTATACCCCTAAGTTATAACATACACACAAAGTGTCAAAAATTACTTCTTACATAGAAATGTTGATTGGTTGGGAAACAATAATACTTGGAACAAAGTTGTGATAATTAGAACATGTAACTATGTAGTATAATCGTGATAGTGCATTCTACACTATAAATAATACTAGAATATTATAACACACAAAAGATAGGCACATTCTGCACCATAGTCGTTAAACACTTCTAAAATGTTATGCAATAAATCTCATATTTGCAAACAAGCAATTTTAATCCACCAAAAATGAAGAAACTCTAACTTGGTTTACTAAAAAAATGCAAACCGTGAAATAATATACAATAGAGTACAAACACTACATATGGCTTAGTTCGTTGTTGGAAACTATATTTCGGTTGCATTTGGCATATGCTAGCCTATTCAAATTTAATACGCAACCTACTGTGTTCCTTGTTTTAGTACATGCCATAGTTATGGGAGTAGGATAAGGGGCGAAAGTTCATGCTAGGTTGTAGGTAGCTCTAGGCTTCAATCCTATGGAAGAGGTACCATTCCATGAACCATTCAAAGAAGAGAAAAGAGAGTTATGGGCACTGTATTGGCCGTAGTCTAATCTTTCTATGTTTTGTCCCTTTTCCGATGAATTTTTTTGTTTAGTTTTTCTCGAAATCCGACAAGAAATTGTTGGATCTTCAAATTCGAGGGGCTAAGTATGTATAATGAAAGTGCACCAAGGGTTTGTCAGCACAGTAAATCCATTTATGCATTCAAAAATGTAATTTAAACAACATAAAAATGTGGTTCCATCCGGATTTGTGTCACCGGATTTCGGTGAAAAAGGCCAAAATGTAGAACAACTAGACATCACCCACTCTATGATGTCGACATGGGGAACTATAAATTTCTGTAAATCATTCATTAAACTCAACCTATTGTAATTTCATCTCTAATTGGATCATAGAACTTGTGTTACATTAAAAAAAGGGCATAATATACTTTACATAACTCAACAAAAGTGGATGGTATAAAACCAATCTTTACACCATTAGGTCTTGGAATTGTGGGATCAACCTAAATAGGTGTCCTATTTCCTTGAATCCCCACTAATGTTTGAGGGGACAAAATCTTGCCATCAAAAATAGTAACATCATGCTTCCTTAAGCAATGGTTAGTCTAGCATCATAGGTAGACTAGAGATTAGAATCATAAAACTATGGGAAACCATTGATTAGAATCATAAAACTATGAGAAACCATTGAACAACTAGGACACCAAGGGAAACTACACTGTTCAAACTCTCACTCTTCCCCACATGTTTTTCTCATTAATTAGCATCCCTAGAACAATCATTGCACAATCAAATCTAATTTCTATTTATTATTTATAGGTAGGAGGTGATTAATAAACAGTATCAATTATTTATACACATTATAGATGTATTATAAAGTAAGTATATATCACTTAATATGAAACAATGCAATCACATTAACATGATATTTATAATAATATTTTAAAAATTAAGATATATATGTAATTTTAATAATAATTTAAGAGTTATTATAATAACATAATATTTATAATAATATTTTAAAAATTAAGTTATATATATAATTTTAATAATAATTTAAAAATTAATATAATATTTACAATAATAATTAAAAGATTTAAATATTTTATAAAATTCTTTAAAATTTAAATTAAACCATTAATTTAATCCATTAAAATAAAAATATATTTATATTAAAAAAATCATAATATAAATTTGATAAAATATAATTTATTCTTTTTCCTTTTTTATTTTCCATATAAGAAAAGATTACATGAGTGTCCAAAATAAAGCAATCTCGGATCACATGAGTGTCGGATCACATGAGTGTCCAAATAAAGCAATCTCCATGGACACGTTATACGACTTCTTCTTGAAATGAAAGAGGTTAGGGGAGTCCCTTCAACAAATATGTTATACGACTTCTTCTTTTGTTACTAATATTTTAGAAAATCATAGATATAAACTCTTATATTTTGTGATCTACTGTCATGCATGTAATGAAACAAAACCATTAATTTTTTTTGACTTGCAATGGTTTTGGTTTCCCAAATGGCAGGCCACTGACAAGGTTGGCCTATACTATTTTTTATGCTATATTAATATAAATAGTAACGAGCTCATAAAATGAAAACAAGGTTGGACTATACTAAAGTACAACGCGATCTTCATTTAGCAATGTTCTATTGCATGTTGATGTTTTTCCCTTTCAATTGTTGAGAAGTAATTACACCACTTTGGGTTTTGAATAGTCGAAATCTCGACTTCTCTCTATTACTTAACAACCTAGTGAGGTGAGGATTGATATTTCCCTCCCTCAATTTCAAAATTCTTTTATGTCCATTGATTATTTTCCATTTGAACTACATAGAAGTAGCTATACCTCCTTGGATTTGAATAGTTGGAACCTTAACTTCTTTATATTACTCAACAACTTAGTCATATGCAAATTGATCTTTGCTCCATGTAATTGCAACCAAGCCTTGACAACCTACATGATCTTAGTACTTTTACTTGAGAGAACCTAAGAAACGTTACCTTATTTTTCAAGTGAATATGCACATATCAATGACCATGGAAACAAGCACTAGCATGTCTTCTAAAGACACAAGAGCAATGCTTACACAAATATTTTATTTCTTATTTTCAACAACCACTATCATTGCACTAGTAGAGGGATGAGGCAAGGTACAAAAACTAATATCTAATTCTCATTCACAACTCCATGTTTAAGTGTCAAAGTGGTATCTTTAAATGTATCTTCTCATTTAAGTAATTGCTTAGGCACATATGAGTAGGGATATTAACTTGAATGGTGCCAAGGTTTTCAATTTTTAATAAAATCCTCGTGATGTTTAACTCTAGTTTCTTTTCCTTCATGCTGGGCACAAATTATCTTGGTAATAACCTCATTTTTTAATATGCACAAATGATGTCTTCGTCTTCTCTTCATACTCAAAGCACACATGAGCTTAATGATTTGAAGGTAGTTTTTATTCCAATTAGTGAACATTTTGGTTAATCTTGCTAAATATTTTTTGTCGTAATCCATCTCCCAATACAATTAATGGCCTATAATCTTTTAGGCAAGCCTTAAGCCTCAAGGAGATTTGCCAAAAATGTTTTCCTTTGAACCATATAAAGTTTTATTGATTATGAGCCACATAATCCTTATCTATAAAGATACCATGAACCAACTTTAATTTAAGTTGAACTATGATTTCATTCTACCTAAATCATCCCTCGGTCTAAACATTCTATGAAACCATATTTTTAGGGGATATTTGTCAGAAGTCCCACGAGAAAGTGTTAAATGGGTAGATTTGGGTGATTATATCTATATAATCCGAATACCCCAGGAATTTTTTAGCATGCTAAATTTATTTATGCATTCAGAAATAGGTTTTAAACAACAAAAAAAATAGTGACTTCTTGCAAATTTATATCATTAGATTCTGAGAAAAAAACTATTTCATAGAACAATTAGACAAGGTCGTTAAATAGATGCGGTTTTTAATTTTTATATTACAAATGGCTTAGGTGGACGATGGGTCGTATCTTTGTTCAAATATGAGAAAGACTCTTATCTTTTTTTAAACATAATATAGTCGCTCGTTCATTGAAAAAATACCATAAAATAAAGAAAAAGAGACACGGCTAATCATGCCTCTAAGGATACTGTATTAGAACATAAGTAACGACTATATTGAAAAAATGCCATAAAATAAAGAAAACAAGACAAGGACATATGTAGTCGCTCATGTGTTCATTCATTAATTGCCATCAACGTGGGGCTGGATGGAAGGTTGGGCTGGAGGGGAGCCTTCTTTAAATGGAGATACTTTTATGGAATAGAGGGTTTCATGGAGGATTTAATCATTCTATCACAGGCAAGAAGAGGAGGCCAAATGCAGTTACCCCAATAGATATATTGCTCGCAAAGATAACACTGGTCTTTAAAAACGAAATATAAACTATGTGGCTTATCAACACGCCTAGAATGCAGAGGAATGATCGCTTCTTTTGAATTGTTGATCTCAAATAGTTTGGCGGATTTCTTGTGCACGTTGGTGGCTACTTAACCTGGTGGCTCCCTGTACTAAACCTTTGGCTCTTAGATTTAAATGCATCAAATACCAATCCCTCTGAAGTAGCGCCTCAACCAAAAGATTCAATTAAAACCAAACCTCAACAGGTTTCCTTCAGTTGGCATGTTCCCATTCATCGGTTCTAGATAACAATTTAAAGACAAGACATCAAAGGGAGACACATAATCGTGGGTATACTCTCAAGTGACTCCCAATAATACACACAATCTCTACATTAAGAGAAACAAAGAAGGGTGAGTAATTGTGCCAGTCCTAATGCGACCTCATGATTGACCCTTGTGTTAGAAGGGCTTCCCAAGACAAAATGTAGCAATTGGATTTGAACTCTCCCTGTTACAAGATTCTATTGTGTGTTTTGATGCTTTGGAGAGTGTGCCTTACAACCTATTCCAAAGTGCTATCCTAGCAAATTGTTGGTGAAAAGAATTCCTAGAAAATAAAAGTTGCTAATAAATTTTAAAGTTACGCTGTATTTTAGAGGTTGTTGTTTACTCAAAAGGGAGATGGAAATGAAACTTATGATGTTGTGAACTTGACCCAATAAAATGCAAGAAGAGATGAATGTGCAATCTTTCAATTCAATGAACTCTAATTACAACAGTGAGAATGCATCTCTTTTGAAGTACAAAAGCTACGAATTGCAATTTCTCAATTTTGAATGAACACAATTCCAAATAATCATGAACTACAAAAAATTTCCAATTCTTCTCTTTAACAAATATTTTGAATGCAAGGATTTTTTTGTAATCAATTACTACAAATAAGAAGTGATTTCAGTCCTTTCTTTTTCAAACAGATCAGAGATATAACAATGAAAAAGAAAGTGTAATGCAAGAAAATCAAGACATTCTCAACATAATTCCCAAATCAAAACTCATAATATAGAAAAAAATGAAAAAGATAAGAAAGCCTTTTGTCAAATGGAAACAAAAAGTGTTTCTCAATCAACAAACAATATGGTAAGTGAAATCAATCCAAAACCTCAAATAAATCAAAGACCCTTTTTCAAACAAGCACTCAGATCAAGATCCCGAGATTATATCCTTGTGACAAAGATCAAAAGCAAAAAACTTGCAAAATTACAAAGACAAACTTTCAATCCATGAAAACCAATCAAATGCAAGTCTTAAACTCATAAATCAATCAAACATTGGCATCAGAAGTTCACCCCAGGCCACTAAGGCAAAACTAGGTGAAAAAAGAAAAATTGGCTCACTCCAACAGATCCTACAGGAATCATCACAGTCTGATAGTAGGGCACAGTGCGACGAGATAAGGTTGTCACAGGCTACTAATTGAGCATAGTGTGATGTCATTGCACTGGATTGGACAAGCGGGGTATGACGTCTGGGGGTCATCATAGGCTGCCAATATAGTACAGTGCGATGATCTCTATAAATGAGGAAAAAATGGAAGAAAGACAACAAATCTAACTGAACTTTCAGACCCAGGGAGTCCAGATGGATCACCCACAGACTCAAAGAATGTATTTAATCAAATGAAGGAAGGCTAAAAGAAAACAAGAAGCAAAAAACCAAAAGGAATCCCTATCCCCAATATGGTTGCCAATTTTGTTATTAGATTAATCAGTAAATGCAGACATAAACGGATCTCCCTAGATCCACCTAGAACTAGAACAAAATGAAACAGAATATAATACTTTCCCTAGGCTCTAACTATTGAGTTTACTAATTAACAAGAGATAGACAACATACCTTTTAAATGTTGTTTCCTCCTGCCATTGCCATCCTAGCTCCGGTCCAATGCTCCAATGAAATTGAAACTGCAAGGGAACACAAGCCAACCAAAGTGAAAGAAACACAATATACTCAACAAGAACCTATGCATGTGATCAAGGAATCATACAATAAAACAAGACTAGTTATAGTCAAGCTCTAGAGCAGGATGCGATGATCAGGCATTGTCTCACCCCAGGTATTTTGTAGGGTGCGACGACCTTCCTTAATAAGTTTTTTGAGAAAGGAAATCAACTCACTCTCTTCATGAAGAAAGACTCTTTTATGTTTTATGGGAACATGAACACATGTTGTCAGTGGATCACTGGGGTGACCAAAATAATGTGTAACGGTAGCAACCTTAGGAATGTAGGTTAGAGGCATGATAATTAAAACAATCAAACATGGAGTCTTCACTTCTAGTATGTTTTTCCTCTGAATGCAATGAGATCCCTCTGGATCCATGATTTCAGCAAAGGTTCCTTCCTCCTAAAAGTAGCCTCATGACAATGATACAAATAATATATACAAGTGCATACCTGAGGGTGATGATATGATTTATCCAATGGCACCTGGCTAATATCTATCCTCTGACATATTCATGAAGAAGGTAGCCACTGTTGATATTATGGTAGTTGTGGGAGGTATTAACCTCCACTTGTTACCTTTGATGAGATTAGAATATTCCGGGAAGAAAGAAGAACCCTAAAAGACTTGGACATAACCCTAGAAGTAAAGTCGGCTAAAGAGAATATTTTATATTGAGTCTTTAACCTCCAAAAAGTGAAGTCTTCCCAGACAACCTGGAGAGAGCAGTATAAATATAACGTTCAAGAGCTCATTCGGTACACACAAGTCGCAACTGCTGAAATCCAGTAATGCGCAAGTTTGGGGAGCAACTGCAACTGGAGTTACTGCAACCTGTAATTTCGGTCTTTCTGGGTTGGACTTTCTGATCAGTATTGGTTATCTTTGTTTGGTGCATTAGCCTTGGTTGAATATTGATTTTATACCATAATTATTCTCTATGTCAAGGTCAAGGTGGTCGGGGGTGGAATTCATGCCTATTGTTGGGTGACAATATTGCTATATTGTCTATGGTTAAACAAGCACACCCACTTTTCTAACAGGTTATGGGTCCACATCTCCTTCATTCAGTCTAACCACTGAAAGGAAGCTAATCCATAAGGTTATCAAGCTCGTTGAAGAACTACTACTAGGGTTTCTAGCAGATGCAGTTACTAAAGCAGTCGCTAGGGTTACTAGCAGGTGTAGTTGCAAAAACCCTAAAACTCTTGCCCAACACCTTATTATGGAACACCTTACTCAGGGAGAAGATATTCTAGTGAACCTTAGTCCAACTCACCTCTTGGCACTCTTAGAAGGAAAAAATGTCAAGGTTGATATTTTGGGTCAAAGTCAAAGTTTGACCAGTTATCAATCAACAGAAATCATTAATGAAAAGATGGATCATCTACACTATTTAGCTCTCATAGGAACTCTTGAAGATGACATGTGGATAATTAATAGTGGAGCGTCTAGGCATATGCCAGGAGACCAAGTCAAACTCTCTAATATGATTGAAAAGAGGACATCCTACAAGGTAGAACTTGGAGATAAGAACACTTATCCAGTCGAAGGAATTGGTCAAGCCTCCATCAAATTGAAAACAAGTAACAATGTTCATTTGACCAATGTCTTATATGTACCTGGTTTAGAAAAGAATCTTGTATCCATATCTTCCTAGAACAAAAAGGAAACATAATAGCCTTTGTAGATGAAAAAATATTATCTTGGTCTAGAGACTCCAACATAGAGAACACTAGAGTTATTGGAACCCATGAAGGAAGACTATACAAACTACTAGAATGAAATGATGAAGCTATTGTACATGAGGAAGTAAATCCCAATCAACTTTGGCATAGAAGGTATGCTTATATCAACTATCAAGCATTACCTTTCCTCGAAAACATGGTTGAAGGAATACCAAAACTACAATCTACACATGAAGGAATTTGCAAAGGATGTGCTCTTGGTAAGAATGTTAATAAACCATTCTCAAGCAACAATAATAGATCTAAGGAAATCCTAGATCTAATACATTCAAATGTTTGTGGTCTAATGCCAGTCAAATCTCTTGGAGGTTCTCTTTACTATGTAATCTTCATAGATGACTACTCAAGAAATACTTGGTTATATCTCTTGAAGACAAAGGACGAAGTTTTCAGCAAGTTTCAAGAATTCAAAGCAAAGATAAAGAACCTCACAAAGAAGAAAATCAAGACCTTGAGAACAGATAATGGAGGATAATACACATCCAAGGAATTTGTTACCTTTTGCAAATAGGAAGGGGCTAGGAGGGAGCTAATTGTTCCTCATAATCCTCAACAAAATGGTGTAGAAGAAAGGAAGAACAGATCTATTGAAGAAACTGTGAAGACACTAATGAACGATCAAGGTTTATCTATGTATTTGTGGGGAGAAGCAACCATGACATAATATATGTTTAGAACATAAGTCCCCATCGCATATTAAAGGACATGACTCCAGAATAAGCCTTCTCAGGAAAGAAACCTAATGGAAAACACTTAAGAATCTTTGGATTCCTTGTTTACATTCACATCCCCAAGGATAAAATGAAGAAATTAGAACTCTCAAGAAAGAAGGGCATATTTGTGGGATACAATGAATCATCCAAAGCCTACATAATCTATATCCCGGAACAACATAAGATTGAAGTCAGCAGAGACGTAACCTTCAATGAAAAGATGGATTTCAAGAAATCCATAGAAGAAACTATATAAGAAGAAGAGTATGAAGAGCCTAAAGAGGAAAGCACATGTCTTCCAGAAAGTCATAATGAAGAAACATAACAAATTGATCATTTGATGCAACCATGTGAGCCTATTGAATCAGTCATTGTACCCAAAACCAAGAAATTTCCAGCTTGGCTTGAAGCTACTCTACAAGAAGGAGAAAGACTCAAAGCCCCAAGTGGCACCTTCAGAGTAAGAAAAAAACCCAAAATATTATCCAGCTATGCAGCATGTATGACAACACTTCTAAATGAAGAACCCACCACATTTGAAGAGGCAGATCGGAAGAAACAATGGAAATAAGCCATGACAGAAGAACACCAGTCCATCATGAAAAATTATGTATGGGAAATTGTGCCTAGGCCCAAAGAAAAATCAGTAGTAACTTCAAAATGGGTCTATAAGATCAAACATGCAGCAGATGGAAGCATGGACAAATACAAAGCAAGGTTCATAGCTAGAGGGTTCTCCCAGAAGGAGGGAGAATATTGTGACAAGACATTTTCTCATGTTTGCATATATACTTCGATAAGAGCCATTATGTCTCTTGCTGCTTCCATGGGATGAAGTTTACATCAGATTGATGTAAAGACAATTTTTCTCAATGGAGCAATTGAAGAAGAAGTATACATTGAACAACCTCAAATATTTGAAGTACACTCCAGAGACACTAATGTTTGCATATTGAAGAAAACCCTATATGGACTCAAGCAAGATCCAAGAGATTGGTATGCCATAATAGACAACTACTTAATAAGACTTGGTTTCTCTAAGATTCATGCAGATCCAAATCTCTACTACAAAGTCGTGAACAATGCACCTATGATTCTACTACTATATGTCGACGATTTATTCTTGACAGGTGAAGAGTCTCTCATCACCCAGTGTGAGAAGGAAATAGCTTTTGAGTTTGATATGAAAGACCTCGGTCTCATGCATTATTACTTGGGACTAGAAATATGGCAGAAGCGTGGTGAATTATACCTTGGACAAGGAAAGTATGCAGTGAAGATTCTTCAGAAGTTTGGAATGATGGATTGCAAATCCATGGACACTCCTATGACCACAGATATAAGAAAAGTAAGAGACTTAGATTCTGATCAAGTAGACTCATTCCTATATCGACAATTGATTAAGTCATTGATGTATTTAGTGAATACTTGACCAGATATTTGCTTTGTTGCAAACACCCTAAGCCAATTTTAGGTGGAACCCAGACATGAGCATTTGACAGTTGCAAAGCATGTTCTAAGATATATTTGTGGGACAGTAAACTATGGTTTAAGATATACCTCATCCAGTGATATACAACTTCATGGATTCATAGATTTAGATTGGGAAGGGAGTGCAGAAGACAAAAGGAGTACTTTGGGGATGTGTTTCAGCTTGGGCTCTACTATGATATATTGGGGAAGCAGGAAATAAAAGTCCGTCACACTCAGCACAACAGAAGCAGAATATATTGCAACATGTGAGGCATGTATAGAAGCTGATTTCTGGATTATTTGATTAGGTACCAGATTTGACCATAATATATTGTGACAATCAAAGTTGTATAAGACTATCAGAACACCCAGTGTTTCATGATCGGTCAAAACAAATTGATATCAAATACTAATTTATTCGTGATAAAGTCCAGGAAGGAGAAGTGAAACTCCAGTATATATCCACAGATGAGCAAATAGCAGATATTTTGACAAAGCCTTTGTGCAGGATAAAGTTTTCATACTTACTAGACAAGATGGGGCTCGTGGAGATAACTCCCTTAGCTGAAAGGGAAGAGATGGCTCCCTAGGTTGGGAGGGAGAAATGATATATATACTATTGATTTATGGAAAATAATTTTCCAGTTTGAAAAATGGTCCAGGCTTGGCAGTTCCTTTCTAGTTCGGAAAGTGGCTTGAGATTTTTGACGGGCAAGCATTTTCTAGTTTGGAAAATGGTCTAGGTTGGACAATCATTTTCATAATGAAAATGGTCTGATAGATTGATGATATACCATAGACAATGATTCCCCTTGTGGCCAGTGTGGGGGAATGATCTAGGACAATCATTATTCTTGGAAGTCACTCTCAGTAGTGGTCAAGTAGAATGGTTCACCTCACCAGGAATTCATTCTTTCGAAGTTCATAGTTGTGAGCAGTTTCGAAGAATTTTGTGTTTTGGAGGTTGGTGCAGGATAGTCATTTCCTTAGGAAATAGTCCGGACAGTCATTTCCTAGGGTAGAATCATTCTCTCCAGGTTTCACTATGTTTAGTGCCAGAGGAATGGCCCAATTAGGTGAATGGTCCAGGTTAAAAAATCAGGGATAGACATTCCCTAGGGAAGACTAATTTTGTTCAGGTTGCACTATGTTTAGTGTCGGAGGAATGGCCTAGTTAGGTGAATGGTTCAGGCTCAAAAATCAAGGACAATTATTATTCCATTCTTGGGAAGAATAGTCCAGATAGCCCATGGTTGATGCTTTTACTGTATGAGGGAAGATGCTCTTCCAGATCTCACAGATGTGAGTGGAAGAATGGCCCAGATGACTCAGCTTGTATAATGATATTGTTTATGCAGGTTGATATCAGATGATATGATTGTTGTAGAGACTGTATGTCTCTGGACAATAGTTGTATACTATTGTGGTGGATGTGTTCCACTTATTGTGACTATGTGTCATTGGTTAGTAGTCGTGTACTACTTGGTATGGTTGTGTACCAATGGATAGTAGTTATGTACTACTATGGATAGACACAGTTGTGTTCTATTAGATGACATTGTACTGATTGTGATGGATATTATCCAGTTGGATAATGATGACGGTGCTCGTGATTCGATCATCGGATAGCCTATGTGGCTATGATGATGCTACCGGTTGAATGGTATGTTTTTGCTCAAGATCATTTCCTTTTTTATATACCTCTCTAGCTAGGAGGGAGTGTTTATATTATGGTAGTTGTGGGAGGTATTAACCTCCAGTTGTGACCTTTGATGAGATTAGAATATTCCAGGAAGCAAGAAGAACCCTAAAAGACTTGGAAATAACCTTAGAAGTAAAGTCGACTAAAGAGAATATTTTATATTGAGTCTTTAGCCTTTTGAAACAGAAGTTTGCCCAGACAACTTGGAGAGAGTAGTATAAATATGAGGTGCTAGAGCTCATTTGGTACACACAAGTTGTAATTGCAGAAATCCAGTGGTGCATAAGTCTGGGGAGCAGCTGCAGCTGCAATTATTGCAACCTGTAACTTCGGTCTTTCTGGATTGGAATTTATAATTAGTCTTGGTCATCTTTTCTTGGTGCATTAGCCTTAGTTGGTTGTTTATTTGCTACCGGAATTCTTCTCTCTGTCAAGGTCAAGGTGCTCAGGGGTGGAATTCATGCCTATGGTTGGGTGACAATATTGTTAAACGAGCACACCCACTTTTCTAACAGCCACAATGTAACCTTTTGTCATCTTTTTATTTTGAAGCTAGCTCTTCAATGTAAGGGCTTGAATAGATGATTGTCTTCCTTGCCTTGACGTCATCTTCCTTCCATTCATTGGTAGCTATATTTGGTAAACCTTTTTGTATCATCTATAATAAGTCTTCCTCTTTAAGGGTGACTTGAAGTCTTGACTTCTAGGAACTGAAGTTTCTTGATCCATCAAGCCTATCTTTCCCCAGGGTTCTATTCATCATATTTTCATATTCTTCACAAACCCTTACCAACTGGGCTAGAAAACCTAACGGCTAGGCTAGGATAATAACCTTAGGTTTTGTTGGGCTTATCACTCCCAACAATAAGCCTTGAAAATTAGAATAACACTTGTGAGCTGAAGAGCTCCTTCAATGAGCTGCAAAAACCCTAATTCTGAAATTTTTGCAGAAAATTGTGAAACCCTAGAAACCTTAGGGCCAAAAATAAAAAATGCTCGGAAATGAAATCTGAAGCTTGCTGCAGGTGTGTTGAAGGAGGCTTTACACTCCTGCACAATTTTTAGCCCCAACTTCCAAGTTTAAGGTGTTGAAACACCTCAGAAAAGGAGGGTCGTACGGAATTTCAGCAAACCCTAGAGGACTGTACAAAACTACAGAAGAAAAGGACTACTATATTTCAATGCTTGTGCAATGGGTTCTTCAAGACCTATGCTATGATACCATGTTGATTTTTCACTAGACTAGGCTCAAGCATGGATTTTATTCCAATTTTAGCATTTTACTTGAACCATAGACAATTGCAGTTACACCATAAACAATTTGTTGCAGTAACCAATATCACATGAAGAAATACCATGCGCAAGTACACAAGAAGTATCCTGGGAAACCCTTTTCAACAAGGGAAGAAAAACCAGTGAATCCTTTGTTATATTCTTCAAGAGAAATACCTCCCACACCGTATACCTAACACACAAAAGGGTGCTCACAAAACCAAGAAGACTAGCGCCCAAGAGAGGTGCGCACTTCATCCCTAGAACAAGTGCTTGCTGAAATTTCCAAACTCACATGTGTGTTGTGTTTCCTCAATGGGGAAATCACCTTTATTTATATTAGACTGAACACATCAAAAGTGGTGTCTATTGGCACAACAAGTCCGGCCTCAATAACTCAAAATATAATTAATAATTAAAATATTAATTATCTTTCACTTTATGGTGGGGTCAACCTGTACCCTTTACATCATAATTAGGGTTACAGGTAAATTTAACTCTTAGACAATATATCAAGGGATCTCACACACCCACTAGTGCTCAACCACTAGGGGCACGTCCACCTGTGCTCAGCCACATGGACGTCCAATTCAACAGATCTCTATCTCATTGAGTCTCACAGGAGAATCATCTGGACAAACACTCACTAGTGCTCAACCACTAGGATCACGTCCACCTATGCTCAACCACATGAACGTCCTACTCAACATATCTCTATCTCACTGAGTCTCACATGAGAATCATCTGGAGTACCACATAATCTCAACTCTCTACACATAGGAGAACAGTAAACCCATGAAATGGGCTCATTCACCCCTTATACGGGTACACATCGTTTCATCTCTAATGACACACCCAACTCATGAGAATGTTCCCTTCTCAGAGGCACACATCGTTGCATCTCCGTCTCAGAGAGAACAACACACCCAACTCATGGGAATCTTCCCTTCACAGGGGCACACAATGTTCCATCTTTGTCTCATAGAGGAATGACACACCCATCTCATGGGCACACCCAACTCATGGGCTCTCTCACAGGCCGACTCACTCAGTTTGTGTCCTGGTGGATGTCTCATGCAGCTGTAATCATCAACATCCAATGCATCGATATTCCTCCGGTTCGTGACTAGAAGCATGGACATGGGCCTATAATCAGTCATTTTGAACCTAAGTAATACCTCCACTGTATACTTCCCCTATCCCAAGAAGAAGTGACCATCCTGCTGCTAGACCTCCAGACCAAGGAAGTAATGCATCAACCCAAGGTCTTCCATCTCAAACTCAGCTGCAAGATTTGTCTTGCAATCTGCTATTAGTTACTCATCCCTTTTCAGAAATAGGTCATATATGTACAACACTAATATGAAAGGTTCCTTCTATGTAAGAAAATATAGGTTTTGGTCTGCCTCGCTCCACTGGAAAGCCATATCTCTCAAGTAGATATCAATCCTTGAGTACCAAGCCCGAGGTGCATGCTTAAGCCCATACAAGGCTCGCCTTCATTTGCAAACATACATCTCTCTGTCACCGATCTCAAATCCCTCTGGTTGCTCAACATATACTTCCTCCCCAAAAAATCCATTGAGGAAAGCTATTCACATACATTTGGTGAATGTGCCAACCCAACTTTGCTGCTAATGAAATAATAATCCTAATTGATGAATATCTAGCTATTGGGGAGAAATATTCCTCATAGTCGATTCACTCTTGTTGTGAAAAACCTTAAGCCACGAAGCACGCTTTGTACTTATCCATGCTTCCATGTGTTGCATGCTTGACCTTGTAGATCCACTTGGATCCAACCACCTTCTTCCCTTCTAGCCTGGGAACCACCTACCATACATAATTTTTCATGATGGATGCATACTCCTCCATCATGGCCTCTTGTCACACTCCATGTTGTGAAAGATACTCATATCTTGAAGGCTCTATATCAATAATTTATGTCATTAATGCCATATAACCAAGTCTCTTTGGTGGTTTACTTCATCTAAAGTCTCTTTCTAGAAGACCTGACAAACTAAAATCACTAATTGTGTACCTATACCACTTAGGTTGTGGTCTAGTGTCCTGCTCCTATGGAACTGCATCACATTGCTCCTCCTCCTCCTCATCTAGCACCTGATAATCTTGTTCAAAAACCTCCCTCTCAACAGATGTACCTGTACCATTACTTTGTTTCTGATTTTGTGATCCTATTCTCTGACCCTGTGCCTCCTCAATCTTGACTCCCAAATCATGTCCCTACTGGTCCTGCAATGGCAAGTCTCTAGACCTCCTCAATGCACGCTCCTCCTTGAACTGTACATCCCTACACACTGTGATATTCCTACGTGCTGGCACAAAGATCCTGTAGGCAATATTGATACTTATGATGTTGTTCATTTTCACTTGGATACAATCAAAGGTGGAATAAGGGACACCACATAGGAGGATAAGAAAAATAAATTTTTCATCGTAATTCCTGTTGAATGTTTTCAAGAATAGTGAACAAGTACACAACCAAAGGATGAACCATATTGAAGTCGAGTGCAACAACATGAAGCAAATGAATTCTCATTTGGATGTCTTGCATTCTCTCATTCCTAAATCCTATATTCAAAGAGTAATTTTTTAATCTTTCCATGCTATAGATAATTATCATGAATAATGTTTTCTACTCCACTAGTTAAGATAGATAGAGGAGATGATAATCAAAGAAGTTGTTTGTAGTGTCTAGAAGATGTTTCTTTATGGGAAACAATTTGTCAGATCCTATGTTTTTCCAAGTCAATGGTTTGTAAATGGAACCATAGAAAATTGAGAAATTATGATATGTTGTTGTTCCCTTGCTTCTAGTTAAATTGAAAAGAACCACCATGGATAGGAGTGGGTACAACCATTATGGAAAGAGTAAACAATAACTCAATGGAGCATTGATAGTTGCCACCACCATGAATGAACTAGCTAGGCCTCCTCAACCAACTATTAGAAGGAGGAAGTTGGGTTGCTAAATCATGACCCAAAGAAGACCACTGCCATGACTCAAAATACTGTTGGATATGTTGCTACTCGTATTGTCACTCATTTTGTTGGATCTTCTATAGTTACCTTTTCTTTGGTAGAGTACAATTAAAACAAACAAAATAGAAGGATAAGATGGAAAAGTGAGGAGCATGGCTATGGATAATGACAGTGAAGCGATTCGCTAGAGTGATTAGGTGGTGTAGAAAAGTTTTAGTGCATCATGCCATTCTTTGAATCAATTAATTACTTTGGTTGATTCATGAACCATGTCCAATAACATGTGTTAATACCCTATGTTAGAGAATTAAGTGCACCTAATTTTTGACCAATGTTAAATTTTGTTTTATCATATTTTTGAAGAGCTAAC
>SNQJ01S0016433.1:39131-57425 GCA_010110895.2 Picea sitchensis | reverse complement strand
CATATTGAAGTCGAGTGCAACAACATGAAGCAAATGAATTCTCATTTGGATGTCTTGCATTCTCTCATTCCTAAATCCTATATTCAAAGAGTAATTTTTTAATCCTGCCATGCTATAGAGAATTATCATGAATAATGTTTTCTACTCCACTAGTTAAGATAGATAGAGGAGATGATAATCAAAGAAGTTGTTTGTAGTGTCTAGAAGATGTTTCTTTATGGGAAACAATTTGTGAGATCCTATGTTTGTCCAAGTCAATGGTTTGTAAGTGGGACCATAGAAAATTGAGAAATTATGGTATGTTGTTGTTCCCTTGCTTCTAGTTAAATTGAAAAGAACCACCATGGATAGGAGTGGGTACAACCATTATGGAAAGAGTAAACAATAACTCAGTGGAGCATTGATAGTTGCCACCAACATGAATGAACTAGCTAGGCCTCCTCAACCAACTATTAGAAGGAGGGAGTTGGGTTTCTAAATCATGACCCAAAGAAAACCATTGTCATGGCTCAAACTACTGTTGGATATGTTGCTACTCGTATTGTCACTCATTTTGCAGGATCTTCTATAGTTACCTTTTCTTTGGTAGAGTACAATTAAAACAAACAAAATAGAAGGATAAGATGGAAAATTGAGGAGCATGGCTATGGAGAATGACAGTGAAACGATTCACTAAAGTGATTAGGTGGTGTAGCAAAGTTTGAGTGCATCATGTCATTCTTTGAATCAATTAATTACTTTGGTTGATTCATGAACCAGGTCCAATAACATGTGTTAATACCCTATGTTAGAGAATTAAGTGCACCTAATTTTTGACCAATGTTAAATTTTGTTTTATCATATTTTTGAAGAGCTAACAAATAATTGAAAAATAATGCCCTCCACTATGGGTATTTAATCCCATGACTATCCATCAAACCAATAAGAAAACAAGATATGGATCCTGATATGGATTCGAAACGTCAACAATTCATTGCATGCCTGAAAACACTCCTCACCACATAAGTCTCATCAATCAGAAGATTATATATATTTATAAAATTAATWAAAAAAACATTTTAATTTTTAGGAAAAYAATTCATAAAATATTGGAGAAATATGCAAACACCATACAAAGTTTAATTATTTTGACTTTATACCAAAAACTATAATCCCTAACCTAGCAAAACAAAGAGTAATAAAAAAACTAATTTATAAATTATATATTATATTGAACATTTCTTACTTGTTAGCCATATGTCAATATGACATCTAGATATGAGATTTAAAATTTAAGTTTGTGACTTTTGTCATTCATTTATCACGGGAACTAGACTTTGGTGTTAGGTTTCACATCAAAAATATGTACAAGCTACATACAAATACACATTACAAATGTATTATAAAGTAATTATATATCACTTAATTTGGAACAATATAATCACATTAACATAATATTTATAATAATATTAAAAATTTGAGATATGTATGTAATTTTAATAATAATTTAATAATTAATATAATATTTACAATAATGATGAAAACAATTTAAATATTTTATAAGAACCTTTAAAATTAGATTAATTCATTAATTTAGTTCATTTTTTTTTTGTGAATGAGTGTAAGAAGCTGTATTACTGCAGAAAGATTATGATACAAAAAAGTGGGGCATCCCGGTCTGCCTAGAAGGAAACCAGACCAGGAGTTCCCGAGTTGTTCTTGCTGATATAAGCGAGGGGTGGGAATGGTCTACCACCAGAGGAAACCAGGCCAGTCCTACCATAATCGGTTTGAAAAAATATAAGCAACACAGACATAAACAACAGAAGCTGAAACAACCCACTAGACCCGAGTGGGTAGTAGGCCAAACTGACCTAACTACGCCTGACATTCCTACCATTAGACTAACCATTCACTAGTCTAGGACAATGATGTGTTTCTTTCCACCATCTGCCTGGCTCTTGTTATCATCCTTATTGGAGATCGTGCGAGTCTTCTTGATTTGGGTTGGCGCACTGTGTCCATTGGCTGGCGTGTTGTCCATGTGATGGACATACCGTAGATAGAGGTGAAATTGAGCAACCAACCGCTCCATCTTGGATTTCTGGCCCTTCTCTACCTCAACTAACAGTTTGGTAATAGTTTCTAGACTGGTGAGGCGACTCAGGATTTCGTCCAACATTTTCTTGTGTTCCTTGTTATCCTCCTATCTGGCGTCTTCCATTTCCGAACTCACTTTGTCGATCATCCTCTTAGTTAGCCACATCATCTCCATTGTTTTATTGTAGAGGGTTTCCCTGGGCTGCGTGCCCCCCAAATAAGTTACCCAGTCCGCTTCTTGTGTCAGTGCATCCCATGCTTTGTCTTTGCATTTTTCTTTTATTTCCTTTTCCCACTGGGTAATGGTCGCTTTTCCTTTTGGTGCAACTAGAGTCTGGAAGGTGCCCTCCGCATCTTTTGTTGCTTGCTCCATTCTTGACACCCATCGTAGACTATTCAGAACTTCCTTTCCAAGGGGATTCCTCTTCCTATGCGTTAGCTTCTTTTGCACCATCCCGCTTGGCCTGCCACAACTCATTTGCTGGATACTCAACCTGTACCTCACTTCATAGGGATTCTTCCTTTCCCTGCCCTTGTATCTGTGATAGCTCTTGCAGTTTCTCTCCTTCTGTTTGCATCTATTCATGTTGTTTCTCCTCTTATTGATCTTCCCCTACTGTGAGCTTGTCCTTCCAATCATGGTTTTCTTATAGTGGTGAGCACTCCCATCATTTTTCCCCGTTGTGGCTCGTATGATGATGATGACTCGACCTTTATCCTTGTGCGGGTCTCTACCCCTGCTCGCTTGAGATCCGACTGTGCTTCTCTTCATACCTGTACTTTGGCATGGTGGATCGATTATGGACCATGTCACTCCCTCATGCCTTACGTCATTCGATTCTGGACCATGTACTTTCCCACGTGCTTTCCCTGCAACTCTTATTGTCGAAAGGGCCTTGCTGTCATACCGCCACCTGTTGTTTATGTTGATCCTGCATGGTAATTGGTGGCTGAGATTTAGGCAATCATATCCTGCCTAGGTCTTGCTGCTAGGCCTTGCGCTGCCCTCCTCGATGTGACCTTCCTTACTTAAGCTACCTTCACGGTCTTTTGTCGCTAGTTGGATGCAGTCTGTTCTGAGTTGTCCATTGGGGATGTTGATCGAGGTAGTGTCTAGTTCTAGACCTTCCTTGCCAACCCCCTCATTGGTTAGCCTGCCCGTCGGGCCATTCACTGACTTGCGTACCTAGCACAACTCCATTGTATTCAGAGTTTTCAGATGCTCCTGGATTTTTTGTAGGGAATGTGCCAGGCGCCAGTGTCTCTGAACCTTGCACACTCTAGTGTCATTTTGGAGTCTCTTTGCCGAGTTGATGACCAAGGTGGAGTCACCTTCCATGATAGTGTTTGTCATCCTTTCACGACTTAGGATTTCAAAGCCAAACTCCAAGGCTCCAAATTCCACTACGTTGTTGGTTGAATTTCCCATACTCCCAACATACAGCTGGATGATTTTATCACCACTATCTCTGATCACCCCTCCCATCCCTGCCACTCCTAGGTTTCCTTTGGCCACCCCGTCAAAATTCAATTTAAGGAACCCTAACGGAGGGGGGGTCCAGTTGTGGTCTCCTATTTGGAGTTGCGGTTCCCGCCCTACCGATGTGTTGTTGCGCCCGTATTTTAGGTGAAAAAAATCCAGGATGCAGGAGTCTTGGTCAATGAGTTGCGTTTTTTCCTTCTTGTAGTTGCGACTCTGCACCGTTTCTCGTATTTGTGAGATTATTGCATCCTTGATATTTCCTTCTGGTAGGCTTTCATTCCTGAAGATGTGTCGATTCCTTTCTTCCCATATTGCCCAGATGATCATCCCCAGCGTTAGATTCCATCAGAGGTTCACCGTTTCATTTTCATTGTAACTCTCATTCCAATTGTTGATGGTTGCGTTGATGTTACCTCTGATCCTATTGGACTGGCGATAGATGTCTACCGCACAATCCCATATCTCTATTGTGTAATTTCATTCGTCGAGGAGGTGATTGGTTGTTTCCTTCTTAGCTTGACAGACGTGGCAACAAGATGGACCTATAAATCCCTTTTCCTGAGGTTCTCCCAGGTTAGAATTCGGTTGTGAGTAACTAACCATTCAAACATTTTGATTTTTGGCCATTGGGAGCTGCACCAAATCTTTCCCCACTGTTGCGCCAGATCTTCTTAATCCTGGTCCATGATATAATACCGTGCTTATTTTAAGTTGAATTCCCACCATTTTCCCTACCCCACCTTAATTGGTCCTCTTCCTCTGAGACTGCAATTTTCCTTTTCCTCAGTTCCTCCTCCACCTCTTTCGTTAGTGTTGCCATCCGATCTCTATTTTGTGGATTAAGTTTGTCCTAGATCCTCCATCTGTCACTACCATTTCTTTGCTTCCAGTAGTGATGGATTTTTGTTTTTCCTTGCGCTTGCATTTCCTGTTGGAGCTCCTCCTTGTTCGGATTTTCCATTCTGGGTTCTTGTTGTCACATGTCCTCCCAGAATCTGGCTATTTTACCATTTCTAACTTCCTAGAAGCTGTGTTTATGGATCTAGTTTTTGTTGTGCCAGGCAAGATTCCAGATGGTTGATCCCTCCCTTGTGCCCATGAATCGAATTTGATCATGGTCATTGATGTTTAGAGCATACTTGGCCTTCCAGAGGCTTGCCCACGGTATTGATTTGTCCTTGAACCATCTCCACCAGAGTTTTTCCCCATAGGCTTCGTTGGTTACCTGTGGGTCTTGTAACCCCAGGACTCCTTTTCCTTTTGGTCTACAAACCTTTTCTCAGGGCACCGTGGTCCAGGGCCCATTTTTATTTATTTTTAGCACCTCTCCATAGGAAATCTCTTTGAATGGATCTTATATTTTGTAGTATTCCTTTGGGAGCAAGAAACACTGACATCATATACGCGACAATTGCTTGTAGAATCGCTTTGGTAAGGATAAGCCTCCCAACCAGGTTGAGAGCTCTGTAACTCCAATTTTTTACCCTCTCCTGCAGTTTGTTGATCACTCCTTCCCACATTGCCATTTTGCATGCTCTATCCATCAGGGGGATTCCCAAGTATTTCGTTGGGATCATTTTGTGTTCAAACCCCAAAATGTTGGCTAGGTTTATTTGAATTGCAGGATTAGTGTTGAAGAAATAGATCATGGATTTGGAGTGGTTGATCTCCGCCCCTGAGGCTTCCCCAAAGTCTTCTCAGATTATTTTATAGGATTTTTCTTCCTTGACTGTGGGTGTGTCATGCAGTAGGGTGTCATCAACGAACTATTGGTGTGTGGAGGTTGGATAGTTTTCGAAAGGTTTGATGCTTTTTATTTCCCCTGCTATAGTTGTGCTTTTTATGATTTTGATGATCCCTTCCATCATTAGAATGAACATGAAGGGGGATAGTGGGTCTCCTTGTCTGATGCCTCTCGAAGGCCAGAAGGGTTTTGTTGGGGCTCCATTGATTAGAAGCGAGTAGCTTGTCGTTGAGACTAGATTGGAAATCCAGTTGATCTAGTGTTGTTCAAAACCAAAGGCTTCCAGTGTCTTGGCCATACAGTGACAACTAATTTTGTCGTAAGTCTTTTCCAAGTCAAGCTGGATTACCATCCCCCCTCTCCTTTGGCTTTTCAGCGTGTGTATAAGCTCATGGGCATGGATGATGTTGTCCATGATTTGTCTTCCTTCTACGAAACCCGCATGTTCCTATGAAATTAGTGTGGGTAGGAGAGGTTTTAGTGTATTGGCTATGACTTTGGAGATTATCTTGTACACTACATTACATAAAGCTATAGGCCTGTAGCGATATGGGGTCCTTGCTTCATTTTCTTTTGGGATTAGAATGATCATTGTATAATTTAACGCTTTCAATATTGAGGTCGAGCGTCTGGAGTCTTCCACCACCCCATAAACATCATGTTTAACCACTTCCCAATAGGCTTTGAATAATTCCACTATGAATCCATCTGGACCTGGGGACTTTCCATTGGGCATCTCCTAGACCACTTGGTCAATTTCCTCCTTTGCGATGGGTTTGCTTAGATTGATATTTTGTTCCTCGATGACCAACCTGGGGATGTGCTAAGTTATCCTTTGTATGGCCTCAGTTCTGTCTTGGTTGGGTTCCTGGGCTATCCCCTAGAAGTGATTGACCAATGTATTTTCAATTTCCTTGTGGGATTATCTTTCGATCCCATCCTGATCCCTAATTTTCAGGATTTTGTTGTGGTTTCTTCTTGCAATGGTTGTTCTATGAAAAAACTTGGTATTTCTCTACCCTTCCTTTAGCCACCTGATTTTGGACTTTTGGTGCCATAGAGTTTCTTCCTGATGGCATATTTCTTCCCAATCCTGGGTCATTTGGACCTCTTCTCTTTTATGATCCTTTGCGTATCCCTCGTTAACAACCTCCCTCTCAACACATCTACCTATACCATTACTTTGTTTCTGATTTTGTGATCCTATTTTCTGACCCTGTGCCTCCTCAATCTTGACTCTCGAATCATGTCCCTACTGGTCCTACAATGGCAAGTCTCTAGACCTCCTCAATGCACACTCCTCCTTGAACTGTACATCCCTACACACTATGATATTCCTGCATAATGGCACAAAGATCCTGTAGGAAATATTGATACTTATGATGTTGTTCATTTTCACTTGGATATAATCAAAGGTGGAATAAGGAACACCACATAGGAGGATAAGAAAAATGAAATTTTCATCGTAATTCCTGTTGAAGGTTTTCAAGAATAGTGAACAAGTACACAACCAAAGGATGAACCATATTGAAGTCGAGCGCACCAACATGAAGAAAATGAATTCTCATTTGGATGTCTTGCATTCTCTCATTCCTAAATCCTATATTCAAAGAGTAATTTTTTAATCCAGACATGCTATAGAGAATTGTCATGAATACTGTTTTCTACTCCACTAGTTAAGATAGATAGAGGAGATGATAATCAAAGAAGCTGTTTGTAGTGTCTAGAAGATGTTTCTTTATGGGAAACAATTTGTGAGATCCTATGTTTGTCCAAGTCAATGGTTTGTAAATGGGACCATAGAAAATTGAGAAATTATGATATGTTGTTGTTCCCTTGCTTCTAGTTAAATTGAAAAGAACCACCATGGATAGGAGTGGGTAAAACCATTATGGAAAGAGTAAACAATAACTCAATGGAGAATTGATAGTTGCCACCACCATGAATGAACTAGCTAGGCCTCCTCAACCAACTATTAGGAGGGAGTTGGGTTGCTAAATCATGACCCAAAGAAGACCACTGCCATGGCTCAAACTACTGTTGGATATGTTGCTACTCGTATTGTCACTCATTTTGCTGGATCTTCTATAGTTACCTTTTATTTGGTAGAGTACAATTCAAATAAACAAAATAGAAGGATAAAATGGAAAAGTGAGGAGCATGGCTATGGAGAATGACAGTGAAGCGATTTGCTAGAGTGATTAGGTGGTGTAGCAAAGTTTGAGTGCATCATGTCATTCTTTGAATCAATTAATTACTTTGGTTGATTCATGAACCATGTCCAATAATATGTGTTAATACCCTATGTTAGAGAATTAAGTGCACCTAATTTTTGACCAATGTTAAATTTTGTTTTATCATATTTTTGAAGAGCTAACAAATAATTGAAAAATAATGCCCTCCACCATGAGTATTTAATCCCATGACTATCCATCAAACCAATAAGAAAACAAGATATGGATCCTGATATGGATTCGAAATGTCGACAATTCATTGGATGCCTGAAAACACTCCTCACCACATAAATCTCATCAATCAGAAGATTATATATATTTATAAAATTAATAAAAAAAACATTTTAATTTTTAGGAAAACAATTCATAAAATATTAGAGAAATATGCAAACACCATACAAAGTTTAATTATTTTGAATTTATACCAAAAATTATAATCCCTAACCCAACAAAACAAAGAGTAATAAAAAAACTAATTTATAAATTATATATTATATTGAACATTTCTTACTTGTTAGCCATATGTCAATATGACATCTAGATCTGAGATTTAAAATTTAAGTTTGTGACTTTTGTCATTCATTTATCACGAGAACCAGACTTTGGTGTTAGGTTTCACATCAAAAATATGTACAAGCTACATACAAATACACATTACAAATGTATTATAAAGTAATTATATATCACTTAATATGGAACAATATAATCACATTAACATAATATTTATAATAATATTAAAAAGTTGAGATATGTATGTAATTTTAATAATAATTTAATAATTAATATAATATTTACAATAATGATGAAAACAATTTAAATATTTTATAAGAACCTTTAAAATCAGATTAATTCATTAATTTAGTTCATTTGTTTTTTTGTGAATGAGTGTAAGAAGTTGTATTACTGCAGAAAGATTATGATACAAAAAAGTGGGGCATCTCGGTCTGCCTAGAAGGAAACTAGACCAGGGGTTCCCGAGTTGTGCTTGCTGATATATACGAGGGGTGGGAATGGTCTGCCACCAGGGGAAACCAGGCCAGTCCTACCATAATCGGTTTTAAAAAATATAAGCAACATAGACATAAACAACAGAAGCTGAAACAACCCACTAGACCTGAGTGGGTAGTGGGCCAAACTGACCTGACTACGCCTAACATTCCTACCATTAGACTAACCATTCACTAGTCCAGGACAATGATGTGTTTCTTTCCACCATCCGCTTGGCTCTTGTTATTATCCTTATGGGAGATCGTGCGAGTCTTCCTAATTTGGGTTGGCGCACTATGTCCATCGACTGGCGTGATGTCCATGTGATGGACATACCGTATATAGAGGTGGAATTGAGCAGCCAATTGCTCCATCTTGGATTTCTGGCCCTTCTCTACCTCAACTAACAATTTGTTAATAGTTTCCAGATTGCTGAGGCGACTCAGGATTTCGTCCAACATTTTCTTGTGTTCCTTGTTATCCTCCTATCCGGCGTCTTCCATTTTCGAACTCACTTTGTCGATCATCATCTTAGTTAGCCACATCATCTCCATTTTTTTATGGTAGAGGGTTTCCCTGGGCTGCGTGGCCCCCAAATAAGTTACCCAGTCCGCTTCTTGTGCCAGTGCATCCCATGCTTTGCCTTTGAATTTTTCTTTTATATCCTTTTCCCACTGGGTAATGGTCGCTTTTCCTGTCGGTGCAACCAGAGTTTGGAAGGTGCCCTCTGCATCTTTTGTTGCTTGCTCCATTCTTGACACCCGTTGTGGACTATTCAGAACTTCCTTTCCAAGGGGATTCCTCTTCCTGTGTGTTCGCTTCATTTGCACCATCCCGCTTGGCCTGCCGCAACTCATTTGATGGATACTCAACCTGTACCTCACTTCATAGGGATTCTTCCTTTCCCTGCCCTTGTATCTGTGATAGCCCTTGCAGTTTCTCTCCTTCTGTTTGCATCTATTCGTGTTGTCTCTCCTCTTATTGATCTTCCCCTACTGTGAGCTTGTCCTTCCAATCATGGTTTTCCTATAGTGGTGAGAACTCCTGTCCTTTTTCCCTATTGAGGCTCGTATGATGATGATGACTCGGCCTTTATCCTTGTGCGGGTCCCTGCCCCTGCTCGCTTGAGATTCGACTGTGCTTCTCTTCATACCTTTACTTTGGCATGGTGGATTGATTCTGGACCATGTCACTCCCTCATGTCTTACATCATTCGATCATGGACCATGTACTTTCCCACGTTCTTTCCCTGCAACTCTTATTGTCGAAAGGGCCTTATTTTCGTACCCCCGCCTGCTATTTATGCTGATCCTGCATGGTAATTGGCGGCGGAGTGTTAGGCAATCATATCCTGCCTGTGTCTTGCCACTAGGCCTTGCGCTACCCTCCTCGATGTGACCTTCCTTGCTTAAGCTACCTTCACAGTCTTTTGTCGCTAGTTTGATGCAGTCTGTTCCGAGTTGTCCATTGGGGATGTTGATCCAAGTAGTGTCTAGTTCCAGACCTTCCTTGCCAACCCCCTCGTTGGCTATCCTGTCCATCGGGCCATTCTCTGACTTGCATACCTAGCACAACTCCACTGTATTCAGAGTTTTCAGATGCTCCTGGATTTTTTGTAGGGAATGTGCCAGGCACCAGTGTCTCTAAACCTTGCCCACTCTGGTGTCATTTTGGAGTCTCTTCGTCGAGTTGATGACCAGGGTGGATTCACCTTCCACGATAGTGTTTGTCATCCTTTCATGACTTAGGATTTCAAAGCCAAACTCCAGGGCTCCAAATTCCACTGCGTTGTTGGTTGAGTTTCCCATACTCCCAGCATACATCTGGATGATGTTATCACCACTATCTATGATCACCCCTCCCATCCCTGCAACTCCTAGGTTTCCTTTTGTCGCCCCGTCAAAATTCAATTTGAGGAACCCTGACGGAGGGGGGGTCCAGTTGCGGTCTCCTATTTGGAGTTGCGGTTCCCACGCTACCGATGTAATGTTGCACCCGTCTTTTAGGTGAAAAAAATCCAGGATGCGAGAGTCTTGGTCAGTGAGTTGTGTTTTTTCCTTCTTGCAGTTGCGACTCTGCACCGTTTCTCATATTTGTGAGATTATTGCATCCTTGATATTTCCCTCCGGTAGGCTTTCATTCCTGAAGATACGTCGGTTCCTTTCTTTTGATATTGCCCAGATGATCATCCTCAGTGTTAGATTCCATCAGAGGTTCACCATTTCATTTTCGTTGTAACTCTCATTCCAATTGTTGATGGTTGTGTTGATGTTACCTCTGATCCTATTGGACTAGCGATAGATGTCTGCCGCCCAATCCCATAGCTATGTTGTGTAATTTCATTCGTCGAGGAGGTGATTGGTTGTTTGCTTCTTAGCTTGACAGAGGTGGCAACGAGATGGACCTATAAAATCCCTTTTCCTGAGGTTTTCCCAGGTTAGAATTCGATTGTGAATAACTAACCATTAAAACATTTTGATTTTTGGCCATTGGGGGTTGCACCAAATCTTTCCCCACTGTTGCGCCAGGTCTTCTTAATCCTGGTCCATGATATAATACCATGCTTCTTTTAAGTTGAATTCCCCACCATTTTTCCTGCCCCACCTTAATTGGTCCTCTTCCTCTGAGACTACAATTTTCCTTTTCCTCAGTTCCTCCTCCACCTCTTTCGTTAGTGTTGCGATCCGGTCTCTATTTTGTGGATTAAGTTTGTCCCAGATCCTCCATCTGTCGCTACCATTTCTTTTATTCCAGTAGTGATGGATTTTTGTTTTTCCTTGCGCTTTCATTTCCTATTGGAGCTCCTCCCTGTTCGTATTTTCCATTCTGGGTTCCTGTTGTCACGCGTCCTCCCAGAATCTAGTTGTTTTACCATTTCTGACTTCCCAGAAGCTGTGTTTATGGATCCAATTCTTGTTGTGCCAGGCGAGATTCCAGATGTTTGATCCCTCCCTTGTGCCCATGAATCAAATTTGATCGTGGTCATTGATGTTCGGGGCATGCTTGGCCTTCCAGAGGTTTTCCCACGATACTGATTTGTGCTTGACCCATCTCCACCAGAGTTTTTCCCCATAGGCTTCGTTGGTTACCTGTGGGTCTTGTAACCCCAGGACTCATTTTCCTTTTGGTCTACAAACCTTTTCTCAGGGCACCAGGGCCAGGGATGATTTTAAGGATGGAAATTTATTTTAAAATGTAGAAACCTTGACTAATCTTACTAATCCTTCATATGCCAACTATAAATGTTTGGCAATATTTTTGTATAAATATTCAAATTTCTAAGGATTTAATATAGTTTATATNGATGATTTTAAGGATGGAAATTTATTTTAAAATGTAGAAACCTTGACTAATCTTACTAATCCTTCATATGCCAACTATAAATGTTTGGCAATATTTTTGTATAAATATTCAAATTTCTAAGGATTTAATATAGTTTATATAAATTTTTGTCGATTTTTAAGGTAAAATATTTTTTTCCTTTGTAATTTGGGCAAATCATTTTTATAAAAGTGAATATTGTTTTGGGAAAAAACATGGAAAATTAGCCCCTAAAGTCATCCCTGACCAGGGCCCATTTTTATTTATTTTTAGCACCTCGCCATAGGAAATCTCTTTGAATGGCTCTTATCTTTTGTAGTATTCCTTTGGGAGCGGGAAACACTGACATCATATACGCCACAATTGCTTGTAGAATCGCTTTGGTAAGGATAAGCCTCCCAACCAGGTTGAGAGCTCTGTAAGTCCAATTTTTTACCCTCTCCTGCAGTTTGTTGATCACTCCTTCCCATGTTGCCATTTTTCATGCTCTATCCATCAGGGGGATTCCCAAGTATTTCATTGGGATCATTTTGCGTTCAAACCCCAAAATGTTGGCCAGGTTTATTTGAATTGCAGGATTAGTGTTGAAGAAATAGATCATGGATTTAGAGTGGTTGATCTCCGCCCCTGAGGCTTCCCCAAAGTCTTCTAAGATTCTTTTATAGGATTTTTCTTCCTTGACTGTGGGTGTGCCATGCAGTAGGGTGTCATCAACGAACTGTTGGTGTGTGGAGGTTGGATAGTTTTCGAAAGGTTTGATGCCTTTTATTTCCCCGGTTGTAGTTGTGCTTTTTATGCTTCTGATGATCCATTCCATCATCAGAATGAACATGAAGGGGGATAGCGGGTCTCCTTGTCTGATTCCTCTCGAAGGTTAGAAGGGTTTTGTTGGGGCTCCATTGATTAGAAGCAAGTAGCTTGTCGTTGAGACTAGATTGGAAATCTAGTTGATCTAGTGTTGTTCGAAACCAAAGGCTCCCAGCGTCTTGGCCATACAGTGCCAGCTAATTTTGTCGTAATCCTTCGCCAAGTCAAGTTGGATTATCATCCCCCCTCTCCTTTAGCTTTTCAGCGTGTGTATAAGCTCATGGGCATGGATGATGTTGTCCATGATTTGTCTTCCTTCTACGAAACCCGCATGTTCCTGTGAAATCAGTGTGGGTAGGAGAGGTTTCAGTCTATTGGCTATGACTTTGGAGATTATCTTGTAAACTACATTACATAAAGCTATAGGACTGTAGCGATATGTGGTCCTTGCTTCATTTTCTTTTGGGATTAGAATGATCATTGTAGAATTTAACGCTTTCAATATGGAGGCTGAGCATCTGGAGTCTTCCACCACCCCATAAACGTCATGTTTAACCACTTCCCAGCAGGCTTTGAATAATTCTACTGTGAAGCCATCTAGACTTGGGGACTTTCCATTGGGCATCTCCTAGACCACTTGGTCAATTTCCTCCTTTGCGATGGGTTTTCTTAGATTGATATTTTGTTCCTCGATGACCAACCTGGGGATGTGTTGAGTTATCCTTTGTATGGCCTCAATTCTGTCTTGGTTGGGTTCCTGGGTTATCCCCCAGAAGTGATTGACAAGTGTATTTTCAATTTCCTCATGGGATTCTCTTTCGATCCCATCCTGATCCCTATTTTTCAGGATTTTGTTGTGGGTTCTTCCTGCAATGGTTGTTCTATGAAAAAACTTGGTATTTTGCTCCCCTTCCTTTAGACACCTGATTCTAGACTTTTGGCACCATAGAGTTTCTTCCTGATGGCATATTGCTTCCCATTCCTGGGTCATTTGGATCTCTTCTCTTTTTTGATCCTTTGTGTATCCCTCGTCTATGCAAAGTTCCTAGAGTTTCCTCATTCTGTCCTCAATATATATTTTTTCTTGGTTTATGTTTCCAAAGATTTCCTTGTTCCACTCCTTCAGTTTATGTTTGATGTACTTGAGTTTCTTATATAGTTTGAACATCCTTGTCCATTGATCTGGTAGTTCCTCCTACCACCATTGGTTGATGTTCTCCTTGAAGGTGGGATGTTCGATCCAAAATTTCTCAAATCTAAAAGGTTTGTTCTTCGGAGTGGTTTGGAAGTTTGCTTCCAATTGAACTGACCAATGGTCTGAAACCCCCCATGGAAGGATGTTTCAGTCTAAAGTTAGTCCCTACAAAATGATGGATTCCGACACCAAGAATCTGTCTAGCCTTGTAGCTACTTGGTGGTGATTTATTCTTTTGTTATTCCAGGTGAACTGGCCATTGTTGGTTCTAATGTCCACCATCTCCATTGTATCAATGAAAGCTGAAAATTCCTTTGCATCTCTATCCAGTCTCCTGGTGCCCCCTTTTTTCTCTGCAAGTGTCGTGATGATGTTGAAGTCCCCTGCGAGGATCCAGTGGAGGTTGTTGGATCGGGCCTTTATCATTAATCTAGTTTGTTTAAAAAAATTATTATAATAAATATAATAAAATATAATTTAGTCTTTTTCTTTTTCATGTGTGGTGGAATTAATAACCTCCACTCACAGACTACTACTCAAAATAAAATGTATTCATACATGCAACTCATATCTTTTATAAAAAATATTTGGATGATTAGTTAATAATTAAATTATAATAAATTTTATCATCTAAAAAAAAATGTAAAGCCCAACATTAATTTTGTCAAACACTTTAGGTGCATTCTTAAGAAGTTGTTTAAATCCATTAACAAATTATAAGTAAACCCCATAAAACATAACTTTTTCACAAGGAGAAGTCCAACACAATTCAACATGAAAAAAGGAAGAAGAGCCCAAAACCAACAATTCAAGTTGTAATTCTGCTTCTAATTAGAAACTCAAGGTAACGATAAATTTTCCACCATAAAATTCCGTTTGAGTTCCAAATGGACGGTTTGGAATACCCAACCATTGTGGCTTAGGGAAGCAAAACAAGAGAGAAAAACAAGACAACACATGCCACTAATTCACAGTAGAATTTCTACATTAAACCACACAACCAAGCAATTTGAAACAAAGCATTCACACAATGATTAACTCTTTGCTACCCTTGAGACTACAAAAAGAATTGGGTGCAACAAGAGATAATATAGATTACAAATTACAATTATCAAAGCATTAAGCAAATAAATCCTAATTTGAAAATATAAGTAAAAAGAAGGAAAATTGGGTGAGACACCATTAATTTCATTAATTTTAACATTTCCAGCATGCTTGGAGGCCCTGTCTCATATTCATTAGAAAGAAATATCATAATTTAACTGAATTTCACATACCAACACTAGGTTAGCAACACCATAAATATTAGCAACAATGTAAATCAAAAGTAACCATGTACATAAAAAATTGAGAAATAAATTACAATTCAAATATCAGTGAAATTATACTTTATTGGTGAGGGGTCTCCTCAATTTTAGCAATGCTCTATCAAGGAGCTCTAAATCCCTTGCCATTGTCAACTCTCATGGTGCCAACCGGTTTCCTCCCAACCGGTTTCCTCCCAATCATATTCATGGAAAACTTCCAGTGTTATATTTCAGGATGTTCTTCACATGAATTTCCTCTCAACCTTCCAGTGTAAGCTAGCTTCTTCCAGATCTGTGTATTACTCATTGACCATAATTCTTGTAGCATATTTGTACTCTCCAAGTACCCCCCAAAACCATAGATTCCCCCTCTATTTAAAGGCCTAGTGAGACAAGCCACATCACCCCCTCCATGCAAAATTATACATTTTCTTAAATTTATTTAATTTAATAATTTCATGATTATTCATCACCCTCTTTTGAGGTGTCAATGCCTCTTTTTTTTCTTAATTATTTCATTTTTCTTTAATTATTTAATCAATATTTTTAATAAAATATTAATATGTTCAAGAGCCCCCCTAAAAGTGGGTAATTATTTTATGAATTAATTCTCCCATGAGACCTTTAATTTTTACCTTATCTTAATTGGTATATGGAAGAATTAGTTGTTGATGAGTAAGGTCTACTCACCTTACTATGTGCCCCCATTCATATTAAACCATATATTTCGCAAATAGATGCTCTCGGCCTCTATTGAGACTCCACGTCTGAGTTGGGACTCCACATCCCTAATTATATTAAACCATGTATTTCATAAATAGAGACTATGCACCTCTATTGAGACTCCACGCCTCAATTGGGACTCCACTTTAAACCATATATTTCCTAAATAGAGACTCCACGCCTCTATTGGAACTCCATGCCTCTGTTGGGACTCCAGGTCCCTAATCATATTAAACCATATATTTCACAAATAGAGACTCCACACCTCACTTGAGACTCCACTCAATCATTTACTAGTTATGGTCTACACCCATCTATTGGCTAGTTGGCAAGGCTTGCCCTATATCCTGCACATGAACCAACCATGCATGTATCATGTATAATATTACCAATCTTCCACATATATTCGTTGTTTGACTCCACCCGCATCCTCATCCTCAAGTAAGTCATGCCACGACATATAGATATAGAATGTAAGAAATATGATATTACTGAATTTCAAATGGTTCCATTAAAATTCCACAACATTTAATTTGGCTTCCATAGCCTTCCTCTTCCTTTAGTCAACTTCCACCTAGAAGTCCTCTAGATCCTAACTTGGTCACATCATAAGTATTCATTACATAAAAAAACATATATCAACCATAGTGTATATGCTAATCTACTTACAATTAAGATTATCAAATGCCTCATGTAAATCAAGTATTTTCCCTTAGTCAAAAACACAGTCACTAAACTCTTCATTCAAGCCTTGTATTGACCTCCTAATCCTTCTCAAAGGAGAGATAGGCAAGGAGGGGATTTACATACTTCCCTCCTTGGAACAAAACATGGCCTCAAGTTTTTATGCAGTTCCTTATAACCTTGTGCTATATAGATCAGATCACACAATACCATTTTGTTCATATATGCATAATATCTGCATTCATTATTTAATAAAATTAATCAAATAATACCAGAATAATAATGATAAGTTATAAGTAAATAGTTAATTTCTATCCAGATAACCAAATTGACATCTATGCACATCACTGAATATGACATCTTAATATTAAGTTGCAATCAAAATTTGAGTTCGAAATAACTTAAAGTCTATCACAAAATTTTAAGCTAGGGTATTCAAGCTCCTTCCTACCAATGATTGTGTTAAATTTATATGCAGCTGCGAGAGCCATTCTCCTGGAGGATGGCTAAGACCCTAGATAAGTCTGGGGCCCCCAGTGCACTCCTGGGGTACTTGGTCTGGGACCAAATAGTCAGTGCCATGGCAAAAGACCCTTGCGAGGGCCCCCAGTATACGACTGGGGTTCTTGGTGAATAACCAACCAATTAAAGCCCCTAGATAAGCCTAGGGCCCCTGGAAAAGTCCAGGGTACCCATGCATACGGCATGGGATGATTCTTGATCTGGGACCAAGCAGTTAAAGCCCCTAGATAAGTCTAGGGACCTTGGAAATGTCCAGGGTACCCATGCCTGGGGCATGGGTTGAACCTTGGTCTCTGACCTTGGTGGATAAGATCCCAGGAAAAGTCCTGGGGCTACTTGATTCTCTATCAAGTACTTGATGGTACATGACCTTCCTTGAAGAAGGACATAACCACAAGAGGGATAAGTCCCATANACACCTTCAAGTCATCTATCAATTTACTCTTGTGCTAGCGTTGAGTCTTTCTCTAAGTCTGCGGCCTCTCTACTTTTCTGTTGTGGATTCCTGTTGGCTACCGCGTCCTTTCTGCTGTGGATCCTTGTTGGCTGTCACGCCCTCTCTGCTGTGAATGAGCCTTGTTTGCTACCTCTTTGCTGCTGTGTATAAGGGTTCAAGTTGCCGTTGTTTTCCTCTTCCATTGATTGCTATTTGGTGCATGCTTAGGTGCATCTTGTCCTGGTTTTGAAGAAGGTACAGGTGCGGCCCTCCTTTGGATTTGTTGTGTACTCCCTTTGTGTGCTAGCCACAAGGGTAGGTGCATCCTCCCTTGCACTCGTTGGCTGGGTATTGAGTTTCAGCAGTGAACCTTGAGAATACAGCCCTGTTGTGTGGTGTTAATACCCCTATCCTAAGTCTGTTGTGCGTCCCTCTAGCTAGGACAGTTTCGTGGGGGGTATTGTTTGCTGAAGTTTCTTAACTGCTCAGCTTACATCACTGTTGAAACAAGGGTTTACACACAGTCCAGGGTTTTCAGATCTGAAGGTTTCTTGGGGAAGGGTTTTGCTGTGAGGGTTTGATCACCTTTTGTATTGTGTTTTTATCCATGTGGCCTTTGGGCTTGGTCTCAAGAAAGTTCCTTCAATCTTTGGCATAGAGATCCACACTTGATCCATGAACTGAACCTTTGTCTGAGCATACATACAGGATCTATACCTATTGTGTTTATTGTGCTATCTTCAGAGGTAGGTTGCTGTACCAGGTATGCTTC
>SNQJ01S0016433.1:7911-23121 GCA_010110895.2 Picea sitchensis | reverse complement strand
CCCCCCCCTACACCTTCAAGTCATCTATCAATTTACTCTTGTGCTAGCGTTGAGTCTCTCTCTAAGTCTGCGGCCTCTCTACTTTTCTGTTGTGGATTCCTGTTGGCTGCCACGTCCTTTCTGCTGTGGATCCTTGTTGGATGCCACGCCCTCTCTTCTGTGAATGAGCCTTGTTTGCTACCTCTTTGCTACTGTGTATAAGGGTTCAAGCTGCCGCTGTTTTCCTCTTCCATTGATTGTTGTTTGGTGCATGCTTAGGTGCGTCCTCTCCTGGTTTTGAAGAAGGTACAGGTGCGGCCCTCCTTTGGATCTGTTGTGTACTCCCTTTGTGTGCTAGCCACAAGGGTAGGTGCATCCTCCCTTGCACTCGTTGGCTGGGTATTGAGTTTCAACAGTGGACCTTGAGAATACAACCCTATTGTGTGGTGTTGATACCCCTATCCTAAGTCTGTTGTGCAGCCCTCTAGCTAGGGTAGTTTCGTGGGGGGTACTGTTTGCTGAAGCTTCTTAACTGCTTAGCTTACATCACTATTGAAACAAGGGTTTACACACAGTCCAGGGTTTTCAGATCTGAAGGTTTCTTGGGCAAGGGTTTTGCTATGAGGGTTTGATCACCTTTTGTATTGTGTTTTTATCCCTGTGGCCTTTGGGCTTGGTGGCAAGAAATTTCCTTAAATCTTTGGCATAGAGATCCACACTTGATCCATGAACTGAACCTTTGTCTGAGCATACATACATGATCTATACCTATTGTGTTTATTGTGCTATCTTCAGAGGTAGGTTGCTGTACCAGGTATGCTTCCTACTTGTTTCCCTTTGATTTGGATCTGATTTGATTACATAATTGTTTAATATAGTAAGCAGTATATAGATCTAAAGATATGTTGATTGTGAAATGATTAGGCAGAGTTTTAGATATGAGATATTTGTTTAATCATATAGATCTACTGTTGTATTCAGAGCTATTCATTACTACCTTAGATCTAAGTTATATTCATATGTGATCTGAGTTGTTTTTCTTAAGCTGCTACTGTCTTTTATAGATCTTCCTTCTATATGTTTTTATCTCTGATTAAGCTACAGATCTAAGTTCTTTTAGTTATTGAAATTTAAAAGAGACTATTGTTTTGCAATTTTACCCTAAAACTAACAGATTGACAATTCAAACATATGCATTGTGCTCCTTTCAAAGGGTAAGAGGAGAATAATAACAACAATTTATCTAATAGATTTTCATAAAAAGGGACTAAGCCAACCTCTTCATATTTACAATATGAAATGTAACCAGGATTAGAAATGACATATCCCACTTCTTAACATTGTAGTATTTTTCTACAAATAGCACAAAAATCTATGAAATATGCAATCATTTTGATTTATGTGCAAGTTTTTCCTTATGGTTTGCATGGATGTAAATAGTATTACTCTCAAAGAGAGAAATTTGGTGTAAATCTTAACTAATTTTAAGAACATAGCTACCCTAGACATGGTAATTAATCCGAATGAAATTTCCAAATGATACAACTCATCCACTTCAAGTCATGCTTCTTAAAACAATTCCAATAAAAATAAAAACAATAATTAAGAAGATGGAGAAGAACTACAACAATGTTCATATTAAATTACATTAACATTAGCAATAAACATGGTAATTAATCCCAATGAAGTTTCCATTGAATGTACAACCCATCTACCTCAAGGCATGCTTCTTAAAACAATTCCAATAAAAATAAAAACAAACAATTAAGAGGACTGATAAAAACTCTAACAATATTCATATTAAATTGCATTAACATTAACAATATGGAAAGAAAACTCTAAAATCTAAAACAATTATTTTTAAATTATTTAATTATTTAATAAAATAACACACTATAATGACAAATACAATTCACAAAATTCCAAAAGCTAAGACCAAAGAAGATTGTATATTAAAAACACATATAAGTTATTTTTCTAAAATATAATTTTTTTTAATAGAAACAACTTATATACAACCCACAAAATTCTAAACAAAGAAGATTGTATAGTAAAAACACAAGTTATTTTTTCTAAAATATATTTTTTTTAATAGAAACAAAGCATATTAGTTTCACACATGCTCAAAGAAGCCATGAATCTTTAAAATTCAATAGTATATCATAATTTATTATCAAGTGACATCCTATTCTTAATCCAATGGCACCAAGATAAAAGTAAAATCTTAACTTACCTAAAGAAAACTACTCAAGTGTTTTTAGAGATTTCAAGGCTACAATATTGATAATAAGCCATGGTTTCTTATAACTAGTGACACAATGACAAATGATAGATATTTATATATTAAGGCTTCTCATTTAACACATCCAAAATAATTTTAAGGATGAAAAATTATGCTAAGCTAACACACCTTGAGTTTTAATGTTTTACTTCATGGGTATTCATTCTAAATGTTAATGTATGCGTCTATGGAAAAAATAAAATAACAGTACTAATTTCCTACATAAAACCAATACTGCTCAAAAGTTTTAAACGTTGCAATCTTACCCCTACATATTCTGGCCTACAATCACAATTTCAAAATCCTCTTTGTTTTTGGTTTAATTGTATGATGACAGTCGAATGACCTTGATCTAAATCTCGAGAACTTTAAAATTTGTCTCACAATTGTTACCACAATATGGGCACACATGAGCATGTTGATGGCATTAAATGAATAGATATTAACATAAGAATTTATTCTCACCATAATTAAAACATATCCAATATCAATTTTCATTTCCATAATGCTCACAACACCCAACGGGAAACTCTTCGATTGATACCACCAAACAAGAACCTCTTCGATTGATATCTTTTAACAAACACTAAACTCTTCGATTGGTACCACCAGGAAGATGGGCTTCTTAATTTTCCAAATTCACACACACTGCAATATCCTTTAGTATTATCCATCACAATAAATTTCATTTTCAATTTATAAACACCTCTTTCATACACACAAACAGGTTTTTTCGATAAATGTAAATAGAACAACCCATCCATTATGCGAGCCTCCCAAATCATGTCATCTTATGACAAGTCAAACCAAAAACCACTACTGTGATTTATCTCCATTATGTAATACCCATTTTAGTATATTGTATGAAGTAAAAACTTTGTCAGTAATGCCATGGATTCTGGATTACAGAATCCATTAAACTCTGAGACCGATTTTTTTTTTTTTTTATTTTTTAATTGAAAACAGAAAGCATCACATAAAATAAAATCAAAACCTGCCTTACCAAAATTATTGTACACAACGAAGCAACAAGTTGTAGGCCCAACTTAAGATCATAAGATCATCTATTTTAAGCTTAAGTTTCTATCATACTTCAAGTAAACCTTCAGCTGCAGACAACCCTTTATAAAATCTCACTGCAATAGAGAATTTCAAGGGTATTAAGATAAGTGTTTAAACAACATCAACTCCTCAAACTTTACCTCTTTATATCTTTTCATTTGCATGCAAGATATTATTACTACTAAGTCACTGACATTCTAAATCTTTTTTTTTTTATCAATCTCGCAACATATTATAGATTTGACATTCTAAATCTTTTTTTTTTTATCAATCTCGCAACATATTACAAATTTCATAGTAGTTTTTCATGGCTGGGAAAGTCAAGCAAAAAACTTATTCATTTATTTAAAGAAAAGTCAAATTTTTCTAAGTATCAATGCATGCCAAAACTTTTCCATCAATTTCAATGAAGAAAAACCAATCATTGTTATCTTTAGCATATTTTCTACTGCCAGATTTCAACTTAAGAGCTCAGCCCACAAGGTCACACAGGGTGGGTGGGTTCAGGGGTATTCCAAATGAAATCAAGAAGAGAGGCCAAGTTGGGAAGATACATACTAGAATTCTATAATAAGAAATTCCTAAAAGCCAGCAAGGACGTTTTTGCCACACATGTCAAATCAAAATGACGCTGGCGACAAGGTACATGAATCAAAGCCCCAATAGATGAGTGGTATCTTTCAAGAATAGTCGTTTTGCAAGATTAAAGAATTCCCATGATTATAGTTTGATTGGCTTCAATAAAAACTATGAGAGCAAGATACAAATTTCACTGTTAGTTTCAATCTACAACCATCAATTTTGTTAAAAAAAAAAATTGACAATAATTTTCAGCAAGCTAATGAGCATCCATTCCATCTATTATGTAAGCCCACATCTATTAGGTAAGCCCACAAATGCCATTGTTGTCATGGTACTGAGTGTAATGGTTTCATGGTGCTGAGTGTAATGGTTCTATAAAAGAGTCTGGAGTAGGAATCTTTTCACACATTCACCATGCATCTCTCAGCTCGAAGTATAATATGATTTAAGCCATCAAAAGAATATACATAAAAACATTAAAAATAAAAGTGCAAACTGTCTTAATGTTTCCCTTGCACAAGGCATGCTGAAAATGGTTCAAAATCAACCAACCAAGGACTGTATTTTGCTTTCCCATTTAAGTGAATTCACACAGTTAGCAGGCAGTGCAAATCACGCCCATAAGAAAAACAGAGTGTGTAAGCTCAATGCAGATTGATTGGAAGCATAAAACATAGAGAGACATACGCTTACAGAGATGGATTTCTCCTTCTTGCACTCTTCACAGTAATCTTGTCCAAAATACTATGACGCACAATAATATACAAAGTTGGGAAACAACATTTGTATTCAAAATGATTTTCCCACAAAACTTCATCAAGCATCTATGGGCATTACCCTACCTAAGAAATTGATTTAACTAGAATGCCAACACATACACAGATCGTGTCATTTTGGGCATTTCACAGGCTCTATTCATGCTTCCTCAGAAATCATGTTATAACAGAACTACATTCATGGCATTCATAGCCGAACAAGACTTCATGTCATTCATAGCCAAACAAGACTTCAATGGCAATGTTATAAAAGAGCAGTATTCATGTCATTCACAACTAAACAAGACTTAAGAATACAATTTGATTCATTCATTTTTATTTTTATTTTGAAAATAATAAGACGGACATGATCACAGTAAATTGGGCCTTCTCCCACCTTTCTTAAATCTTCTCTGTTGGTGGCTTCTCTGCTACAAAGAAACGCTCCCAGTCTTCCTCGGAGGTTTTGGCGAGGCGTGGATACTTAGAGTCCAACACTCATGCACTGTGTACCAAGATGTGGACGGGCCCAAAAGTTTGCTCGGCTATGTCGAACAGTTGGGCAATCGCCTTCACACCATCACCGGAAGAGAGGAGTTATTATTGATGTAATGGATGACCACTTTGGCTCTCTTCTCTGCCAAATGGATGGCTATCTCCTTGTCGATCCCCCGAACGCACCTATCCCGATGGCAACTCGCTCTTCTAAAGGAATTCGCATTCCATTTTTTTCGCCAAACTTGGAAATCCGAAACAGTAATTTATGCCTCGTTTCTTAATCGAAGTGGGCATCGAATTCCTACCTGCAAACAATGACATCATTGCTGGCGTGCAATTCGACTATATATATTAAGACTCAGCTTGCCCATTGCTGCGGGTTGGAATTGCATTTCTGAATGCTATTTGATGACGAGTTCACTGGAGTGTTGATCGTATTTGACGGCTATTATCCATCAAATTCCAGTTCCAGTAGCATCAGTCCCCAGGGTTGTCGGGTTATTTTTGGCAAGTTTTATAAATAAGAGGTAGATACATCTACTGTAAATAAGAGTGTAGATACATCCAGTGAATCAAAGGGTAGACTGTTCATATCTATGACGACCTCGTCAATTTGAATGTGACGAAGTGCAGAATGCTACCATGCACACTTCGATCAGACCCAGCGTGGAGCTTTCCCAACCGTCGCCCGCCCAAACCTGGATCCGTGCCACCGTGGAGTCTGCCCAACCGTCGCCGAAAGCTCGGATCTGTGCCACGTGGTCATTGCTAAACCGTCTGATTTGCGTCATGAGAACCGTCTGCTCTGTTCTGCCATAGCCGTCGGATCTGTGCCACGTGGACCTACAAGGTATACAATCCGTACAATTTTCGTCGTACGACATGTCAACCTAACCATCCGATTGTCGACACGTGGATCTATTTCACCGTAGATCTCGGTCGTCTAGTCATGAACAGGTGGCATCATCTTGGTCATAAATCTGGGCTGCTGAATTTTGACACGTGGCGCTCTCCAGCCGGTAGATCTGGACCGTCGGATTTTGGACATGTGGCAGTGATCAGAGGGTCATATCGCACGGCCAGAAAGAAGCCGCGTGGCAGAGATTGGACAGTCAGATCCAACGCCGCATAAGGAGGCACGTGGCAGCGATCGGACCGCTAGATTCGATGTGCCTAAAAGAGCCACGTGGATGTGATCTAACGATCAGATCCAACGTGTCTTAAAGAGCCACGTGGCACCAATCGAACGGCCAGATCCGACGCACCATGAACAACCACGTGGCAGAGATCAGACGGCCATATCTGACGCTCCTAAAATTGCCACGTGGCAAAGATCCAATGCACCTAAAGTAGCCACGTGGCAGAGCTCAGACGGTCAGATCACACGGTTAAAAAAAGCCACGTGGCAAGAATCGGACGGCCAGATCCGACGCGCCTAAATGAGCCACGTGGCGGGGATCGGACGGTCAGATCACACGGCTGAAAAAGCGCCACGTGGCACCGATTTGAGGATTAAAGCCAACGATCATAACGGAACCACGTGGCAGAGATTTAACGACCAAATCTGACGGTCTAAAATGTGCCAGGTGTCACAAATATAGCAGTCAAATCTATGGCATGAACTTGGACACGTGTTGAAAATCTGACGGCCTGGTTCTCAGACCGTACGACCAAAATGGTACGGATCCACACTTCTCCACGTGGCACGGATCCTATGGTCAGGAAGCCGACGGTACCGTGGCAGAGAATCCGATGGTTTAGCATGAACCACGAGGAGCCGAGCAGACGTGATACTTCCGTCCTCTGCACAACAAGCGAAGAAGAGGACTGAATTGCCAATCGCTTCTGTGGTGCACTTTTTCGAATTTCTGTGGACTAAATTTCTGTGCACTTTTTCGAATTTCTGTGGACTGAATTTTGATTGGAGTATAACACCTACATTTCTTCAAATTGCCATCGCTTTTTTCTGTGGACTGAATTTGCGTAGCCAGATTTTTTATTTTGCGTGGCTAGAATTCGATTACACTGTAACTCTTTATGCAATTGTCATCGCTTTAGTGTGCACCTTTGGGATTTACAGACTCAGCTGGGAGCCCACACTTTTGGCTTTTCGCCCATGGTGAGCTGCTCTGAAAGCTCAGTAGCCATGCTTGACTCAAAATAACTAATAACGGGATTTGAGACGAGTGTGACTTAAAGTGGTGGTTTCGTCCCGTCTCTATTTCTGGGTCGACCCTCCGATTCCGTAGTGGTGAACCAATATGGAAGACAAAAATTACGAATGCTTGCCTTCTATATCACTACAACTCATGCAGGCCATAAGTCACGACTTCACTTCCGCTGCCTTAGAATTTGCTTTGATGGCGTTGAAAGCGCGCCATGAATTGTGCTATACCCTTTTGGATGTTAGAACAACTCATGTTACGTGGAGCAATTTGGTATCAAAGACTCTTTTTGAAACATTCATTGTTAATAAGCCCCATTTTGTATGTATTATATGTTGTAGAGTTCAACTGCACCAATTTTTTAATACAAATTATAACGGTTTCAATTAAAAAAACAACAATTGAACTCATTCATATACAAATCACAAAAGCACAATGACACAATGTTTTGACAACAATAAAACTTAAATTCCATTAAAAAAAATCATAAAACTTAAATTCCATTCAAAAAAATCAATTGTACAATATACATAAATTTTAGAAAGAAAAAAAGTAAACCGCTATACAATGAGATGGACATGATTAATACAAAGTTCAAAGAAAATAAATCAATTTGCATTTCCATCTATCAATTTAACTTTTGTATACTATTATAGCAATGTAGGAGGAGGTGGAGGAAGAGACTAAGAACAACAAGACAATTTATTGATTGAGCTACACCAACTTTTTTAATGGTTTCATATTATCATACATGGTTGTTGCAATGTCCAACTATAACTCATTTTTAAAAAATGTGTGTCATGGTGTGTATAATTATTTTGTTGAATGTTAGTGTGACTAGGTCACTACAATGATTACATGATCAAGTTGTCAGTGCAACCATATCAATGTGTTTCTACACATAAATCTAAGAATGGGTTGTAGTATAATGATTGGGTGACTAGACTATTGTTGCAACTATGTTGCAATGTTTTTACCTACAAATCTATAGAACTATGTAAATACCTTTTGTTGTTGAGCCATGAAGTGAAATTTGTAGTGACATGTTTTAGTGCAATTCTCCATATTTGTAAAGTAGTCCATAGTTACGTTTTGTTCGACCATTATATGACCCCAACATCCTAAATCATCAGAAAATTTTTAACCGTTAAATCTTAATAGTGAATCTTTAAGGACTTTAACCATTTATTGAAAATTACACCCTAAATTAGTAGTCTGTAAATTTCAAGAATGAAATCATTGAAATCCTAGATGTTGAAATCCTCAGTCCATCATCAAAATGGTTCTTTGAAAATTGATGTTAAAAACATGGTAATTTTTTGGCATTTAATCATATAAAATATACATTTTTCTCCAATATAGCACATGAAAAATGGCATTGCTTGTCTCTTACAAGCATACAAATTGACGTTTCTGATAAAATTGTCCAAACAACATTGTTATTGGTTTCATTTTTTGGAACAAAAGTAGAAGTAGTTGAAATTCTAGGACATCAAAATGTTGCAATTGCATGAACTCTACATCTAACTTCCCACATGAGAACAACATAATATCCTCATTACTATGGGGGGTGTGGAAAAAAACCATGCATCATATGTCCTTCCAGTTGGTACAAATTTATTCAGTGGTGCTTTGATCAACATAAATGGACATCTATCCTCTAGAAAATTTTAACCAATTCTAGGGTTCCTAAACTCCACCAACCTAGTAGATTTGGAGATCTTGAGCTATTTGATATGTTTATGAGAAGACTTTTGGCCTATTACATATGATTATCCTCCCTTTGTGTAGCCAAAAGATACAATTGGTATTGTGCTTGGCTAATTGATCGAATAATGGTATCCATGGTATTAGCCAAGGATGCATAAAATTGTGATTGTTTAAATATGTGCACTACGCAACTCAATCTCTTTATCCTATTATGGATATTCATGCTTGTAAATGGAGGTGGATTGGGTTGGTTTTTAAGGCTAGGAGGATATTGGTGTTGTTGTTCATCCATCCATGTCAGTCCATTTTTAAATTTTAAATTTTGATGAGCTCATGGAGGGCGTAGTTGTTGATCTAGAGGATCATGCCCGGCGGACAGGAACCATTTTGGACCGATACACATGGGGAGATGATCAGTTCGGACCTCCATGGAGCTGAAGAGCCCACAAGATGCATGTTGAGACCCCATCAAGATACAAAGACAAGACGAAGATGGATCATGGGCTTTGCACCGAAGAAGAGGAGGACGTTCCACCAGAGGCACCCTGGCAGAGCTTGACCTAGGGGGATTGGCCCTTTTCCAGTGGGACGTTGGCCTTGGAAGGCCTAGGACGTCACCCATGATGACCATGACATCATCCAACCTTATGGACATCTTGGGAGGCAGACTGGGCAGTATTGACACGTGTGGCAGGTTGGAGAAGCCCAAGAAGGGCTAACGTTTTGCTCTAGGATGCTCCATTTTCCTTAGAAGGGGATAATGTCTCCCTTAGAGGGGCTTGACGTCTCATTTCAACTTGATTAGGGTTTTAATTTGACATTTTAATGTAAAAACAATATGATTTAGTGTTTTGGCCTTGTCACCCCTTTTCATGACCTAAAATGTAAATTTAGGTCATGGTACTGTATAAATGTGTTATCACTCCAAGAAACCCTTTGTGGTTGTAGACCAAAGGTGCTTGGTAACTTAAGAATATGGTAGATTTGTATGCTTGGAACAATAAGATAACTCAATAGCTAATGAAAGTAACCACTCATCATGTATCTGAATTAAACAATGCTTTTAGAGAACAATAATCAGACAACAGAGTTGAAAAATGAGATGAAGAATACTATTCTAGATAACCAAATGAAACCATGTGCAGGGTCATACAAGACAGTAAGAAATTCTTTAATCCAAGTTTATGAGCTTAATAAGAAGATGACAGTTCTTAAAAGCTAAACTAAACTGGAATAAAGTGTAGAATCATGAAATATATGAAAGAATATGATATTGAAAACAAAAGAGGACTGTGATTCTATTATCAGAATAAGAAGCCGAGTACAATATCCAGAAAATGTCTCTTAGATTGAACCCTTTGTTCATCTGTTATCCCTAGCTTTATAGCTTACAATCATATGTTCAGATCCTAGAAAGATGGATCGAATTTGGCTAAAAATAACAAACAAAAATAAGAAATTGTAGGAGGAGATCCTATTTAAGGGGTCAACCTCTCCTTGATAGTCTTCATGTCTTTGACAGCTGCAGCAGGCCTTCAAAGGATGATTGATAAAATCAAAGTGCCACCTGGACAAAACAGGTCATTCTTTTGCCATTAATATGCAATAGACTTTTTCTCCTTTACCTTGCTGGCACCTCCAAAATTGGGACAACACATTGAAACAAATCCTCTTAATAACAACCTTAACTTATAAATCATCCTCGTGCTTTTTTGAAAAGACCAAACTGGGATCTATGTAAAAGGAATGTCACTCTGCCCTTCTCTGCACTTCTGGTGGAAAATGGGTATCTCTGTGAGATTGTAAAGGGAATCTACAATTGTTGCATTTGCATCAAGATTTAAACTCGTGATTCTAGCATGCCCACAATTGCCTCAATTGTTATCTTCTTATTGACTGCTACAACATATTTGTGTTTCTGTCATGCTCTGTCTATAGATGTCTATTGCTGCAATTGTGAAATGCCTTGATGTCATTTTGGTGCCTATTGTTCAAACTGATGTGACCTCTGTTGCTGTTGTTTATAAAGCTGCAAAAGGTGTTCCTGAATCACAACAGTAGGTGGAAGATGCTAAAAATGTTCATGATTATGTACAAGAGTTGATGGATGACTATTCTTCTGTAAATGCATATCCAACTGAGTGTCTGTATGTGGCAATGGCTGATTCCAGTGGTGGAGTACTTGAATATTGTTGTGCTGCAATCGATCCCTGTAAGAATTGGATAGTGACCAGCCTCCGCCTGTTCTGCTCTCAATTTTGTCTAGAAAAGGGCTTTTCTCACCAGGTTGAGTAGGTTGCAACTGCTGCATTTGCACAGAGGTGCCTTGACCTTGACTAGGTGTTTTAGATCTCTGCCTTTTGTCGAAATGTGGAGCCTTTTTCAATCTTTTCTAATTTGGAAACACCTTCAGGTCCACTTTGAAATTTTGCAGTTACAAGTGGCTCCAATGATAGTTGAGATGCATATGAAATGGACGAGCCATCAGAACGACGCCGAGGAGTCCAAGCTGAACGGTTAGGCCTGTCTTTGTTCCTTGTGCGTCTGTCTTTCCTTTCGGTTATATGTGTATTTTTCTCATCCTGAAAATTCTTTCTATTTATATCAACAAAAGAACTTGGAGAAGCCAGACCAGAACCAAGGTCTTTCAAACCACATCGAAGACCAGGATGTCTAGGCGGTCGCTTATCCTTTTCGTAGCTTGTCAAAAACAATTGATTTTGTTGCTATGTGTTTGATGATGTCACAGGTAGCTGAAGATCTTTGGTTGAAAGCACACCTCTTCCTATCTTACCACTAGGTTTCGAATGCTAATTATGTTTGAGAGTCAAAGTCACCGGAGTTCCTTTTCCAGGAGACATTATGCCATGCTGATGCAATGATCCACCTGCCTGTTGTGCAGAAGAAAAACCTTTGACACTAGATGTATGCCGCCTCTGAAGCTGAACACCAATATCAATGCCATTTGCCCAGGATAACCCGATGGCAGGACCATTTGATAACTCCTTTTTTCTCTCTTTTGATAGCAACAATCTTCTCTTTCCATCTTCCCCAGTTCCATCCCCTCCAGTTGTCATTCCCTCATTATACATAGTTGTTGAGTCTTGCATATGTTTTATAGAACCACCAGCCTCATCTTCAAGTGTCTCTGTCCAGCTCGAATGGGAAATTTTCAAATCATAGCTAATATGTTGTTCTTTTCCATAAGCATCTCTTATATTCTTCTCAATCAAGATCTCATTTTCTCGGCATTGTTGTTGTTCTCTCTGTGAAACTAAAACATATGTTGACTTATCCTTGTGCCATCCCTCAGGACATACTCTCCTTGCGGAGTTTTGATATCTTTTCTCCTCTGTCGTGACTTTTTCCTTAGACTTTATCAAATACTCGATTATCAATGACACTTGCGCATTCAAGGTTAAGTAGTGGCATTCGATGGTATATCGAAGACACCTGGGACTTTAATTATAGTTTATTCGAATAGTGAAGTTGAAAGAATCCGGTGCTAGCGCTTGGCTTTGTGTTGAACACATCTGATTTGTAAACTTTGAAATTTGGCATATGTGAACATGTGGCTTGGGTTTTTAGGATCACTTCGAGCACCCACCACTTCATAACAAAAGTGTATATTGACATGTGAAAATATAAAAGCTAATATAGCTAGGTTTATTAACCAACAAATATTTTATTTGTTTTTTCCAACTCAGGTCTTTCATCGGCACATGAAGTACATTTACAACCAGTTAGTTGTTGAAAGCAGAGATTTCAACAACTAACTAGCAAATTTCAAGGCAAAAAAGCTGGTGAAACCGCAGAGAAAGGATTTTTGAGATTTAGAGTTTGAATAGGGTGACAAGACTCTCAAGTAAATATTAATGGGAGCTAGGTCAGGGAATTGGAGATAAAGTATTGGCTAGAAATATTTTAAAAAATGAGCGTAAAAGTTTAAGAAAACACTCAAAAATAGCGGTGCATTTTTTATCGCTAACAAAATGAAGGATTTTTACCTTCATTTTTAGGATCATCTCACACTCACTCATAGTGAGGTCTCAAATTTGCGCTCTCTCTTGGGTTATTGGCTGAATTTGTGAGGCGCACTTGTTGAAGGAAGACTTTCTTGGCATATTTTGGCATTTCTCTTAATGGAAGGTGTTGCAACTAGGGTTTGCTATGTTTTTTCTTGGTGATATGTAAGTATTTTTCTGCAAAACTTCTTGATTGAATGGTTGCATTACTTATTTCTTGCATATATTTATAATTTTGCTGAATAAACCCAGGTGACAAGCACACAATTAGGTCCTTGTCTCATGTCCCCATAGAGATATTTTTCAACCATTGTTTGAAGAAGGAGAGATCCTAGCTGTAGCTACACTCTCATTCTTTCTTCCTTTTTGCTAGTCGTTACTATTTACAGGATGAGAAGAAGGAGACGCCTTAAAGCCTAGGTCTTCTACACTTTGGGCCGATTTTTCTAGGGTTTGTTGGTAGAGCCTTGTTGTAGCAACACTTTGCTTCATCAAACCCTCTTGTCTTGGTTTATGCTATTTCTTCAGCTAGCCATGATTTCCATTGAGTTAAGGAAAGAGGAGAGAGCACCAAGGCCTAGTTCCCCTACACCAAGGTGAGCCTTTCTCCCCTAGGGTTTTGACTTTGAGGCCTGGCTCTAGCAACACCTCAAAGCTTCTCCCTCTAGTCCTTAGCCATATTATCCTGATCCTTCAGCTTTTGCATCCTTCACTTTTGACTCCATTAACCCTAAGGCACTGATCTAAAGACATCTTGCTGTGAAGTGAACTTGATCACAATCATTTTAAAAACCTTTAATCAAACCCTAACTACTAACCCTAGCCTAGGAAATAACCTAACTAACCTATTGTTGCCATCATCTTTTTCTTTAATATCATTGGTTCAGCTAAAGGTTTTCTTTATAAGCAATCGAATGGTGATTAAAGGCATTAATTGAATGAAGTATTGATTTGTTGCACTGAATGCCATATTGTTCCAACATTTATTGAAGAAGTGACATAATTTTCATTGTTATTTTACAAACATTGACTTCGTCAATATTTATTATCAACTTGCTTATATGTGTATCAGATAGTCATTGATTTATATGAAGTACTAACCCATTGAACAAGCTTGCATATATCAGTTTGTTGTTTCTTTGTCTCAGGCAAGTGTATCTCTTTGGGGGTTTTACTTTATTATTGGTTGTTTAGCTGGACTATCTGCTCGGTGGTGACTTGTAAGGGGGGAAATTATCCTTGTCTTATAATCCTTTGCCTTCTCAAAACCCCAGGTCATTGGGGACGTCTCCCTTGGGCCTTACCACCCTAAAGAGAAAAAACCATCCCATTGTGGTGACATTGGGTGGGATTGGTTCTTGTTACGCCAGTTTGACTCTTCAACCTTTAGCCTTTTATCCTTGCTACAAATTGTACGATAACATGGCCCACACCCATCTATTGGCTAGTTGGCAAGGCTTTCCCTGTATCCTGCACATGCAACAACCATGCATGTATCATGTATAATATTATCAGTTATCCTCCGCATCTATTTGTTGTTTGACTCCACCTGCATCCTCCTCCTCAAGTAAGTCATGGCACAATATATAGATATAGAATGTAAGCAATATGATATTATTGGATTTCAAATGGTTCCATTAAAATTCCACAACATTTAATTGGGTTTCCATAGCCTTCCTCTTTCTTTAGTCAACTTCCACCTAGAAGTCCTGTAGACCCTAACTTGCTCACATCATAAGTATTCATTACATAAACAAGCATATATCAACCATAGTGTATATGCTATTCTACTTACAATTAAGACTATCAAATGCCTCTTGTAAATCAAGTATTTTCCCCTAGTTATAAGTAAATAGTTAATTTCTATCCACATAACCAAATTTGACATCTATGCACATCACCGAATATGTCATCTTAATATTAAGTTGCAATCAAAATTTGAGTTTGAAATAACTTGAAGTCTATCACAAAATTTTAAGCTAGGCTAGTCTATAACCAAAGATTGTTGAGGTTCTCATGCGCTCTACGGTGAACACATGTCCCCGAGTTGGAGCCAGATGTTATCCCCCACTTTAGGGATAACTAGGAGATCATGTATCGAGGCCCACAAGTCCCAGACATGGAGTACCGAAAGTAGGATTGACTTTAGCATG